>JAVTVY010057251.1:0-30617 GCA_036873755.1 Hanleya hanleyi | reverse complement strand
TTGAACCGGCAGAATGGAAGGAAGGGTGAGCCTAACCCTGTAACGTCACAATGAAGTGCGTCAGAATGAACATGTCTTTCTTCAGAGCGTCACTTTGCAACGTCACAATCAAAGTAAATCCTGCTTCACAACGTCACAATCAAAGTCAATCCTGCTTACCAGCATCACAATATAACACAATCACTTTTTCCCTCTACGGCAGAATGGAACGGCACAATGGAAAATGAAAGACTTTCTTTCTGCCGGCACTTTGAAGCGACAGAATGGAAGGAAATAAAGTGTTTAATTGATCATCAGAAACATTACTTTTTCTCGGTACGGCAGAATGGCACGTCACAATGAAAAATTTAAGACCATCTTTTTTCGTACTGACGCTGCAGCGTCACAATGAAACACAGTCACTTTAGTTCTTTACGGCAGAATGCAGCGGCACAATGGAAAATCAGAGATTTTTCTTCTGCCGGCACTTTGAACCGGCAGAATGGAAGGAAAGGGTGAGCCTAACCCTGTAACGTCACAATGAAGTGCGTCAGAATGAAGATGTTTTTCTTGAGAGCGTCACTTTGCAACGTCACAATCAAAGCCAATCCTGCTTTCTAATTGGAGATAGTTGCTAAATAATTAGCTATTACACTATACAAGGTACAATTTGACATTCGACTTGACATACATTCCGTGACACTGCTTTGACACTCACCTAAACATACATTCCTCCCTAATACAGCTTTGACACCCGATTGCACGCACATTTTTCCCTAATACCGCTTTGACACTGCACTTCAGATATATTCCTTCCTAACAGTGCTTTGAAAGTCAACTTCAAGCACACTCATGCCTAACACCCAGCTTCAACATTACCCTAGTTACGCTTTGGTGGACAAATTATCTGACTTCTATAGCTGAACTGACCCAAATCCTGATAGTTATGAAGCATACCTAACCCTAAGTCCTAATCCCCCTTTGACACTCGACCTGACATACATTCCTCCCTAACACCGCTTTGACAGTCGACTTGACGTACATTCCTCTCTAACACCGCTTTGATACTCGACTTGACGTACATTCCTCCCTAACAGCGCTTTGACAGTCGACTTCATGTACATTACTCCCTCACTCCGCTTTCACACTCGACTTCACATACATTCATCCCGAACACCGCTTTGACATTCGACTCAACGTACATTTTTCCCTAACACTGCTTTGACACTGCACTTCTATAGCTGAAATGACCCTAAACGTGATAGTTATGAAGCATACCTATCCCTAGGTCCTAATCCCGCTTTGACACTCGACCTGACATACATTCCTCCCTAACACCGCTTTGACACTTGACTTGACGTACTCCTCCCTAACACCGCTTTGACACTTGACTTGACGTACATTCCTCCCTAACACCGCTTTGACACTCGACTTTACATACATTCCTCCCTAACACCGGTTGACAGTGGACTTCACGTACAATGCAACCCGAAGACTGCTTTGACATTCGACTCCACATACATTTTCCCCTAACACCGCTTTGACACTGCACTTCAGATATATTCCTTCCTAACAGTGCTTTGAAAGTCAACTTCAAGCACACTCATGCCTAACACCCAGCTTCAACATTACCCTAGTTACGCTTTGGTGGAGAAATTATCTGACTTCTATAGCTGAACTGACCCAAACCCTGATAGTTATGAAGCATACCTATCCTTAAGTCCTAATCCCGCTTTGACACTCGACCTGACATGCATTCCTCCCTAACACCGCTTTGACGTACATTCCTCTCTAACACCGCTTTGACACTTGACTTGACGTACATTCCTCCCTAACACCGCTTTGACACTCGACTTTACATACATTCCTCCCTAACACCGGTTGACACTGGACTTCACGTACAATGCAACCCTAAGACTGCTTTGACATTCGACTCCACATACATTTTTCCCTAACACCGCTTTGACACTGTACTTCAGATATATTCCTTCCTAACAGTACTTCGAAAGTTAACTTCAAGCACACTCATGCTGAACGCCCAGCTTCGACATTATCCTAGTTACGCTTTGGTGGAGAAATTATCTGACTTCTATAGCTGAAATGACCCTAAACCTGATAGTTATGAAGCATACCTAACCCTGAGTCCTAATACCGCTTTGACACTCAACATTACATACATTCCTCCCTAACACAGCTTTGACACTCGACTTCACATACATTCCTCCCTAACACAGCTTTGACAGTCGACTTCACATACATTCCTCCCTAACACCGCTTTGACATTCAACTTCAAATACATTCCTCCCTAACACCACTTTGACACTCGACTTCACATACATTCCTCCCTAACACCGCTTTGCCACTCGACTTGACATACATTCCTCCCTAACACTGGTTGACACTTGACTTGACGTACATTCCTCCCTAACACCGCTTTGACACTCGATTTGACATACATTCCTCCCTAACACCGCTTTGACACTCGACTTGACGTACATTCCTCCCTAACATCGATTTCACACTCGACTTCACATACATTCCTCCCTAACGCTGCTTTGACACTTGACTCCACATACATTTCTCCCTAACCACAATTTGACATTCGACTTGACATACATTCCGTGACACTGCTTTGACACTCACCTAAACATACATTCCTCCCTAATACAGCTTTGACACTCGATGGCACGTACATTTTTCCCTAATACCGCTTTGACACTGCACTTCAGATATATTCCTTCCTAACAGTGCTTTGAAAGTCAATTTCAAGCACACTCATGCTGAACGCCCAGCTTCGACATTACCCTAGTTACGCTTTGGTGGAGAAATTATCTGACTTCTATAGCTGAAATGACCCTAAACCTGATAGTTATGAAGCATACCTAACCCTAAGTCCTAATACCGCTTTGACACTCAACATTACATACATTCCTCCCTAACACCGCTTTGACACTCGACTTCACATACATTCCTCCCTAACACCGCTTTGACAGTCAACTTCACATACATTCCTCCCTAACACCGCTTTGACATTCAACTTCAAATACGTTCCTCCCTAACACCACTTTGACACTCGACTTCACATACATTTCTCCCTAACACCGCTTTGCCACTCGACGTGACATACATTCCTCCCTAACACTGGTTGACACTCGACTTCACGTACATTCCTCCCTAACACCGCTTTGACACTCGATTTGACGTACATTCCTCCCTAACACCGCTTTGACACTCGACTTGACGTACATTCCTCCCTAACATCGCTTTGACACTCGACTTCACATACATTCCTCCCTAACACCGCTTTGACACTTGACTCCACGTACATTCCTCCCTAACAACAATTTGACATTCGACTTGACATACATTCCGTGACACTGCTTTGACACTCACCTAAACATACATTCCTCCCTAATACAGCTTTGACACTCGATTGCACGTACATTTTTCCCCTAATACCGCTTTGACACTGCACTTCAGATATATTCCTTCCTAACAGTGCTTTGAAAGTCAACTTCAAGCACACTCATGCCTAACACCCAGCTTCGACATTACCCTAGTTACGCTTTGGTGGAGAAATTATCTGACTTCTATAGCTGAACTGACCCTAAACCTGATAGTTATGAAGCATACCTAACCCTAAGTCCTAATCCCGCTTTGACACTCGACCTGACATACATTCCTCCCTAACACCGCTTTGACACTCGACTTCACATACATTCCTCCCTAACACTGCTTTGACAGTCGACTTCACATACATTCCTCCCTAACACCGCTTTGACATTCGACTTCAAATACGTTCCTCCCTAACACCGCTTTGACACTCGACTTCACGTACATTCCTCCCTAACACCGCTTTGCCACTCGACTTCACATACATTCCTCCCTAACACTGGTTGACACTCGAATTCACGCGCATTCCTCCCTAACACCGCTTTGACATTAGACTTGACGTACATTCCTCCCTAACACCGCTTTGACACTCGACTTGACACACATTCCTCCCTAACACTGGTTGACACTCGACTTCATGTACATTCCTCCCTAACACCGCTTTGACACTCGACTTGACATACATTCCTTCCTAACACTGGTTGACACTGCCAAACGCCGTAACGCCGTTTCTATGAAGAGATACATTACCGCAGTAGTATAGGCCGACAGGCAAAGTGATTTACCACTCTCAGCCCGACCACCGACCCCTTATGGAAATGTTTCAAAAGCCGCTAAAAGACACTCTTCGCCAATTTCGTGATCCTTACATGGAAGATGCACCAAAATTACCAATACAAAACACAGCATCAAACAGACCAGATCCTTCGAAAATATGTTCCCTGAAATATTCGGGTCATTCCGGATGGCTTAAAGATTTATGACTTGAAACCGCCAACAAACACTCCACAGAAATGGAGTACTGATCAGGAGACATTCTCGGATTTAAGACCTGGTGACAGGGGGACGCACCGCCCCCTCCCCCTACTCCTTGCCTCCGCACTGGAGGATGTGTTCGGGTAATGATAACATTTGCAGAGAATTGGCCTATTTATATAACAATAAATATTTTTACAACTAATCTTTACATAATTTGTGACGAGACGTATTTTCCACAAAATACTTAAGTTTTAGAACCCAAGCAGCTGAACTCGCGGATCAGTACACAGGCTCTGCTTTACTTTCCAAGGTCTCGCATGCATGCAGATTAAGAGATAGAACAGCGACCAAAGAAACTATCCAAGTAGCTGAACTGACGGATCACTGAACACAGGCTCTGCTTTACTTTCCAATTAAGTAAAACAATTGAGCCTAAACTTGCCATACACATGCCATACACATTGTCCATCATTTCACGATGGAGGGGATGTTTATGAATTGGTACACAACTGGAGTGGATGAAGCATGGCAAGGAAAGAATAATACATATCGGAAGGAAATACCAGGCGAGCTCTTTGGTAGCCTTGCTGTATATGTAGGCCTACATTTTTCAATCGATGTCAAATCCTCCTACATATATGTATGTAACATTGACACATTTTGTGTCTAAAAAAATTAACAAAGAGTACGGTCAGTCTGTCACTTCATTCTTCCGATCACAGAAATCCTTATATTTGAAATACTTGATACATTGAGAAAGTGACATTGTGCCGTGCACCCAAAAAAAGAGAGAAATCCTTCTAGTTTTTATATTTTAAATAGATGATAAGTTGGAAATGTTGAATTGGATCGGTTGGATCATTCTGCCGTGATAAAAAAAAGACTAATTAAATAACTTGATCAATTGAGAAAATTTAATTGAGACATTCTGCCGTGATAAAAAAAAACGAGTACAAGGCCATAATTTTCATTGTGCCATTCTGCCGTCTTCCCCAAATAAGGGAGACTACGGTCATTCTGCCGCTTCATTCTGCCTGCCACAGTAATAGTCCTATTTGTAAATACTTGATAAATTGAGAGAGCTTCATTGTGCCATAGTGCCGTCGCCAAAATAAAAGAAGGCCTACATGGCTACGATTTTCATTCTGCCATTCTGACGTCTCCCCCAAAACAGACAGCATACGGCCATTCTGTCGCTTCATTCTGCCGGTCACAGAAATACTCCTTGTTCAATGTCCATGTATCACGGTCTCCAACCACCACCACCCACCCACCCACCCACCCACCCTATTAAAGTTGAATGCCATTGGCGTAAACGCCAATAAGGAGAGGATATCTCTCTCGTGCTTTCTTACATGAAGTATGGACCCACGTGTTTCACCATTATACTGAGAAATAAATCGAATACTGTTCGTAAACCTCACTGCGCTCTCTCACTGATCTTAGGTAGGTTTCATGATCTTATATTGCTGAAATGTAGTCGGTACCATCGTTAAACATGTCAGCTTTATTGTTCGATATATCATTTGTTGTTATATGCGATAACTGTGTAAATTGGTCAAACAAGGACGGCCATTTCTAGCGCGGAAGACATATAATGTTGAGTAACTGGTCAGATATTCTCAGGCCCAGATGAAGTTATTGTAAAATGAATATGATACTTGTCCGGGGTATAATTATTTAGCAGAATTAATTAGTGGATAATCACAGATATTTTAGAGCTTTAGTTCAGCTGTAATGTATTTTGATTTCATAACAATTTAATGTGTAAACAAGGCCATGCTCGAAAATAGCACAACTAGGGGAGGCAACTCTTACCGGCATTTGGCTGATCGGCTGAGCCAAAAGGCTATATACATGTAGAAATGGATTGTTGATCTGATTTCTGTTATGGGGATTTATTTCATGTAATTGAATAAATCGATTATTTGTAGTAACTGATTAAATCAGTAGCTCTCGAGAATAGAATTATATATATATATATTTCTATTTCAACTTGATGAATAAGACAGTTAAGATTTGTCAATACATGTGTTAATGAACTAAATCAACACGCCAGTTTACAGTTGATATATACTTGATTGCTTTATATCAATTCATCACATGAACATTAGAGAATAATAAATATTGGAGTTTGGTCGCATTTATAAACTGCATTTATAAATTTGGATTGTAATGCTCTATTAACTGTTCAATAATTATCTAGTACAGAACACGTTGTCAAGTTCTTGAGATAAAGACTAATTCAGTCCACGGTAGTCTCTGACACAGTACTTGTGGTCTCTTTCATATACCATCAGTAGTATTGGAATGTATGGCACACCAAGTAATAGTAATGATCATGTATTCTCTCACACAGTACTGTTAGTCTCTGTCATATACTGTTATTGGTAATACTAATTAGTCTCTCACACAGTACTGCTAGTCTCTGTCATACACTGTTGGTAGTTGTAGCGTACATGATTCCAAGCCATAGGGTTTAATGACGCCGACTGATTGGAAATTTTTCATTGCGCCAAGTCCTAGTTATCATTGTATTGTTATTCATAGTTACTTTCTGGTTGTTTGTGTTCCACCATTATACTGCGAAATAAATCGAAAACTGTTCGTAAACCTCACTCCGCTCTCTCCCTGATTTCAGAGCCATTCGTGCCTTGTGGGTAACAAATTTGGCGAGCTTGCCCTGGATCCGTCCCAGTGGTCTAGTAGTCCCAAAGTTCAAAGGGGGCAGACCTTGTGACCAAACGGGTGGAAGTCAATCTGTGTAGCAGTAATACAAGCAGCACTAAAATGGTGACGATGGCTTGCGGAAAATAGAGGAGCTGCAGTTGGAGGTAAATCGATACATTTTCTACTTGTCTCTGGACAAATTGAGAAGAGTTATCCAGCAGTGTCACATTCCGATCAGACAGGATGATACAACCCAAGCGTGACTTACCATGGCAATGGAGAAGTTCATCACGGACTGCATTGGTGATGATGATCGGGGACATACTAAACTTGTATAACTGTTGGCCCTCGTAAAGCCGTTACCCGACAATGGTAATGACGCAGACCAGACAGCCATAGTTGAAAGTCAATTACAACATGTCTGTCCTTCCTCAGGGACTCTAATTGCGGAACGATTTCTCTATCTTGGGGTCTACAAACGGCACTAAGGGGCTAGATTCATGAACATCATTCGTCAGATGAAGGCAGAACGCAATAAAGGGTATAGTGACGGTGAGGTGATTGTAGCTGTCATCAGGGCAATGCACCCATCTCAGGAATTACGCGGGTACTTAGAAGAAAAGAAAGAACTTACCTTACCCAGTCTCTGGAAAATTCTTCGTTGTTACTTTACCAGGATCTATGTGAGGGTAGACAGACACTTAACTTTGTATTAAGATTGTTGGTCCTGGGCCAGAAAATCACTTTCACATCACAGAAGGAAGGATCTGGTATCCAGTATGATCCTGTCCTGGTTAGAAAGATGACACTTCGATTGAATTACACAGGATTCAAAGATACCAATGTTAGTCAGGATATGAAAGAGATGCTGGAACGGAATCCATCTGATGAGGAGCTAATCGCATAGGTGAATGCTTCGGCTGCTGCTGTGGTAGAGCGAAACCAGAAACAACGGATTGGGACCACTGATCAGAAAAGCAGAGTGAATGAAATTGAAGCCGAGGCCAATGAGATATCGCTTAGCAAGAAGCTGGAGGAACTTCGGCAAGAATTAAAAGCAGATGTGGCTTCGGTTAGGGATGAGATACTGTATGATAGAAAAGAACCCAACGTGAAGAAGCAAACATATGATAAGAGACGAGAGCGCGGCGGCTGCACTTAATGTCGTAAACCTGGCCAACGCTGCGACCCGTGTTTCTGTTGCGGTTCGTGCGAACATTTCATGTCTGGCTGCAAACTCCGGCAACAGAAATCGGGAAACGGCCGAGGGTTCGTACGCCTGAACCCCCTTGTGAAGACAAGTCCCAAGTTTGTATACGGTGTGCGCAGACGTACAACAGTGCAGCGGATGTTATTCTGTAAATTACTGTACACATAGCTGTCAAGTAATACATTGGGAGGCACATCGTCCATTTTGTTGCGCAATCCAGGAATTGAAGAGAGATAATTTAACACTTTTCTTCAGTGTCCACAGCACAGACGGATGAAATGATGATACGTCTGATAGGGCCCAAGTGCCACATGATTTGCTCCCTAAATGATGTGAAAACAGCTATGGGACACCGGTACCCAATTATGTCTACTACCACTGGAATGGGGTAAGCAAAACCTAGCGAGCTTTGAAATAAAACCATTGTCTTATATTCTAGGAGAAGAAAACCTCACAGTCACCGCAGCCAATGGAATGGTCATTCCTTTCCAAGGTTGAACACCTGTAGATTTCAAACTGCTGGGTGATAAGAGTAACCGGCAGTTCCAAATTCCTTTTCTTGTAACTAGTGCACCTGGCGAGAAACCTGTTGTTGGATACAATGTGATCAATGAATACCTGAAGGACTCAGTAGAGGACCAAGAGACGCAGGCTAAAATTCAACCGATTCAGTCTGGCCTCCCCACCAAATTTGAAGCAACACTGTCAGCCGTTGTTAATCTGATTTCTGCTAAGACCAATGCTGAGATAGGATTTGTTTCAACGGACAGAAGAGGTGTCACTGTGCCAAGTGGAGAGACCATTGGTGTGAGATGCATGGTCCGCACACAACTGTGTGAGAATACTCGTGCGATATTTGAACCGAATGTGGACCATTGTTTGGCAGAGGGGCTGGTAATCCATCAGTCAGTGGTGAATGTTAAACGTGGATCAAGGGTTGCAGTCTGTGTGATGATCAGCAACACATCTAACCAGGACCTGAAGAATAGAAGTAACAGTCCCCTCGGCTTGCTACATCATGTCCGTTATGTCCTCCCAGTAAATGGTTCACCGACACCGTAATTGGAGGAGAATATAGATGATGAGACAAATAAAGACCTGTGGCACCCTCCCGTTGACCTACGTCATGCCGATTTAACATCAGGCCAGCACGATCAAGTTACTCAGATGTTATTTGGGGAGTCTGGTTCCCTTTCACGAAATGAGGGAGATATCGGTTGTGCACCTGATCTGGAGCTAGAAATTAATGTTGTTGATGATACCCCAGTACAACAAAACTACGTGTCCATCCCGCGGTCACTATCAGGAAGTGAAGGATTATTTGATTGATCTGTTAGAAATAGGGTGGATCAAGAAGAGTTAATCACCATACTCAACCCCACGGTATGCAACTCCTTGGTCGCTGTAAGAATGGCAGCTCAACCCTTTTAGTCTGACAGGGGCCCCAAATGTGTTCCAATACTTCGTGAATCGGGTCCTGGAAGATTTGCGAGATAAGATCTTCATCTCTTATCTTGATGACATCTTAGTCTACAGTGGTAATTTCTAAGACCATCTGGCACACTTGCGAACAGTTCTTTCCCGCTTGAAGAAGGACGGGATAAAACTCAAACCTAGGAATGTGAACTTTTCAGGCGAAAGGTCAAGTATCTTGGACATATAGTTTCGGAAGATGGATATCAAATGGATCCAGCTGCGAAGCAGCCAGTTCGGAAGTGGCAAAAGAACAAACCTCCAGAACCGATGACTCTGAT
Organism: Hanleya hanleyi; assembly: GCA_036873755.1. NCBI lineage: Eukaryota > Metazoa > Mollusca > Polyplacophora > Lepidopleurida > Hanleyidae > Hanleya > Hanleya hanleyi. Next base: position 20,633 of record JAVTVY010057251.1, on the reverse strand, counting down.
TGGCTGGTTTGGATTAGGCGCGTGTTTCACCATTAAACTGACAAATAAATCGAATACTATTCGTGAACCTCATTCCGTTCTCTCCCTAGCTCAGGTAGGTTTCATGATGTTATATCGCGGAAAGGTAGTCGGATCCATCGTTAAACATGTCAGCTTTATTGTTCGATATATCATTTGATATGTTATATGCGATAACTGTAGTAAATTGCCCAAACAAGGAAGTAGGTCAGTTGACGACCATTTCTGGTGTGGAAGCCATATACCGTTGAGTAACTGGTCAGATATTCTCATGCCGAGATGAAGTTATTGTTAAGTAGATAACTGAATATGATACAATTATTTAGCAAAATTAATTGGTGGGTAATCACAGAGATTTTAGACCTGTAGTTCAGCTGTAATGTATTTTGATTTCATAACAATCGAATGTGTAAACAATACCATGCTCAAAAATAACACAATCAATCAGGGGAGACAACTCTTACCGGCATTTGTCTGACCAGCTGAGCCAAAAGGCTATATACATGTAGAAATGGATTGTTGATCTGATTTCTGTTATGGGGATTTATTTCATGTAATTGAATAAATTGATTTTTTGTAGTAATTGATTAAACCAGTAGCTCTCGAGAATAGAATTATATATATATTTCTATTTCAACTTGATGAATAAGACAGGAAATGTATGTCACAATACATGTGTCAATGAACTAAATCAACACGCCAGTTTACAGTTGATATATACAGTGCAGATCAGCTTAATCTTCCAATTAGTGAACAGGGTTTACGCACTGATGGCGCGCCAACGTGCTGGCCTAATCACCAAGACTTATTACACCCCCCCATGATGTGACCCTTGCCGCCACGCGCCGGTAGAATATAGTCCGGTCAAACCACTGAACCCATTGTAAGCATGTCGGCGGTAAACAAAGGCTCCCCGTTGGGGCGCTTGCCGGATTGCGCGCTAACAGCGGTCACCGCTTAAAACTGAATTGTTTTCAAAGCGAACACGGCAAGAACACAATCTATTCTACAGTTTAAATTACTGGCTAAGTAATTAAAAAAATATATAGAAGATTTGACTTCTTCAATAAGAATGCTGTAAATGATTATCTATCATTTTTTGTTTGCTCTCCAAGGAAACTCGGTCGTCTTGTGAACATTCGGTTGAGACTACGAATAATCTTCATTAACAAAAAGTTTCGCCAAAGATAGCTTAAAGTATAGAAATAGGAGAGAATACAAGCTGGGCTATATTTTTTTTTAAATATTATATTCAGTTGTGAATTTTAGTCGAAGTATGCCTAAATATATTATCAGAATTCATAAAACGTTGGTGTGTGCAAATTGCGAAGGCCACCTCCTCTTTCAGAACGGCCAGTAAAACGGTTGAACGTAACATTTCAAATGAATACAGCTTCGTATAAATTCAGACACACGGGCGAGTCGAGGTCATAATCGGGGCAACATGCAGTGCTCGGTCAGACTAGTTGTCTCTTTGGCTTGTCTTGTTACAACCGCCTAACCAAAATATACACAGAAATTCAAAAGATCAGTTAGCCCCTTACAGAGAATGACAAATACTTGTATATGCTCTTTATTCGTTACCGCCCGACTGTTAAAGGTTGCACACGAAACTTCCGATGAGGAAATAAGAATTAACAAGTATTTATGGCCCACACATCGTTCCAACTAAATAACAAAAAAGAAACAATAACAGAGATTTCTACCTAAACAATAAGTTAATGCCATTTCATTTCTTTTCAAATGAGACACAGACGCGCATTTTGTTGGACGAAAGCGGGATATCGCTTTACCCCGTCAGAGAGAGAATGCACTGTTATGTTTATATTATCCACTTGTTTAGGCCAAACTTAACGAGATGATTAACCTTTACAGTGTTGTTTTCTTGCTGACAATATAACATCCGTTATTCTGTTCGACAGGAAGTATGCATTAACACATATGAAATGTAGGTCTTGATGTTGGGGACGGAGGGAGGGACTTCAGCCATAAATAATGTGGGTCCACTGTTCGTTTTACCATTCTCACCTCGTCTCTCATTACAGAAATCACTCTACCTGGTCTTACTGAATATCTCACTTACTATCGGCAAAACATATTTTTCATAGACTTCAATCAAATTAATCAACCGATTTCTAGTAAAAAGGTACGGGTATTGCATAATTCGTTTCATCGGTTCTTGTCCCACTGATTAAATATTTATACACTGCATAATCCGGTAGTAAAATCCCGGACATTTACTCTTGAATGGTCAAAATTAACACAATTTGCAAGAATTTTTGAATATATAAAAACGAATGACTTGAACTTGCATATCTTTATGAGGAGCGGCCGTAAGATGAAGCTTCCAAAAAACAAATACCCACACTTTAATACCAGAAACGCTATTCCTTGATACGCGCAAGTCTGGGTCAACTTTGAAAGCAGGTGTCCGACGAAGCACAAATTACAATCCATTTTGCAAGCGGTGTTTATGATTAAAAAAAATATTGAATCTATTTCCTTTCACAAATTTTTAGATGGAATGCAAATACGCTTGATCGAGGTCGACGTGTTCGCCAGTAACATAAATGCATACACCTGATGTTATTTAATAGGTATGAATTACATGCAGACATTCGTGCCGATTAACGCCACGTGGACTCCCAACTGATTTTCTTGAGCTGGCTAACAAAGACTTCGCTAGCGGGCTCTTCCCGCAGCTCGCTTCCAGCCATTGTCTGACCGTGCTGATAGCGCGCGGCCTGTGTTCAATCATGTCGACGGACTACATTCAACAGAGTTAGAACAATGGCCAGGCGATAATCATGGGCATTGGCGCACTATACCTTTGTGTTGGCACGCTTCGTTTGCGCGCCATTGGTGCGCCAAAATTAACCTTTCAGCTGATCTGCACTGTACTTGATTTCATTATATCAATTCATCACATGAACATTAGAGAATAATAAATATTGGAGATCGGTCGCATTTATAAACTGCATTTATAAATTTGGATTGTAATGCTCTATGAACTGTTCAATAATTATCTAGTACAGAACACAATGTCAAGTTCTTGAGATAGACTAACTCAGTGCACAGTAGTCTCTGACACAGTACTTGTGGTCTCTCTCTTGTATCATCAGTAGTATTGAAATGTATGGCACACCAAGTAATAGTAATGATCATGTAGTCTCTCACACAGTACTGTTAGTCTCTGTCATATACTGTTATTGGTTATGCTAATTAGTCTCTCGCACAGTACTGCTAGTCTCTGTCATACACTGTTGGTAGTTGTATGATACATGATTCCAAGCCATAGGGTTTAATGACACCGACTGATTGGAAATATTTCTTTGCGCGAAGTCCAAGTTATCATTGTATTGTTATTCATAGTTATTTTCTGATTGTGTTTCACCATTATACTGAGAAATAAATCGAATACTGTTCGTAAACCTCACTCCGCTCTCTCCCTGATATCAGAGCCATTCGTGCCTTGTGGGTAACAGATGCCTTCACATCTAGGGAACACCACGCTCCGATTATGCGGGATCACTAACTCCGTACAACCACTTAGCCTATATTTACGAATATAATAGTATGGACTCGAAATTTAAAATGTTTCATCGGCTGCCTTGATGACGTGACATAACGTAGTTTTTTCATGGTGGGATTTCAACAAGATTTCGTTTCTTTTCACTCGTTTGTTAAGGTTGAAACTATACATAACGAGAAATGGAACTATTATTTCAGGCGAAATGTAATAGATTAATGCATCTTTTAATAGCTGTCAAACATATGATAAACAAGACCTTGGGATAATCAAGATCCGGTGCCTCTCAAAATTGTCCGCGGGTATACCCCCCTATTTCTTCCTTCAAGGGTCTGAACTGATCGTGCGTTGTCACTTTAAATTGCAGTTTCATGCCAAGTGACCAACTTCTTCCCAGTGCTTGTCCTACATTTCGTATTAACTCCAGCAACGATCAGCAAAGGGTTCATGTATTATCAGTTTCATATGATCCGCTTATATTTTTCAATAATAAAACGTTAATTAGCGGCGAAAATTGCCGCGTTTAGCACCCACATATTAAAACAATTCAGCTTAGTTAATGCATTAATGCAACAGCTTACGCGTTGATGAATTAAACTTTTCTTGCGCAGGTGTTAGAAGTTGACTTTGCATTAAACTTACCAGAAGTGAGGATTTGATCTCAATGTGATACCCCGTGGCACTATATTGTTGTGCGCAGTGTTATGTAACATGGTTGTGATGAGTCCGTGGTGTAATCAGTCAGTCCACCGGGCAGACCCTTAGCAGTCGGACGTGTATCGAATGATGAGAGATGTACCTTTGGAATATAGAATACAATACGGCTTTATTATTATACAACAAGCAGACTTCATCTCCATTCTTATCTTGATGACATCTTAGTCTACAGTGGTAATTTCTAAGACCATCTGGCACACTTGCGAACAGTTCTTTTCCGCTTGAAGAAGGACGGGATAAAACTCAAACCTAGGAATGTGAACTTTTCAGGCGAAAGGTCAAGTATCTTGGACATATAGTTTCGGAAGATGGGTATCAAATGGATCCAGCTGCGGAGGAGCCAGTTCGGAAGTGGCAAAAGAACAAACCTCCAGAACCGATGACTCTGATTGGCTGGTCTGGATTAGGCGCGTGTTTCACCATTAAACTGACAAATATATCGAATACTATTCGTAAACCTCATTCCGTTTTCTCCCTAGCTCAGGTAGGTTACATGATGTTATATCGCGGAAAGGTAGTCGGATCCATCGTTAAACATGTCAGCTTTATTGTTCGATATATCATTTGATATGTTATATGCGATAACTGTAGTAAATTGCCCAAACAAGGAAGTAGGTCAGTTGACGACCATTTCTGGTGTGGAAGCCATATACCGTTGAATAACTGGTCAGATATTCTCATGCCGAGATGAAGTTATTGTTAAGTAGATAACTGAATATGATACAATTATTTAGCAAAATTAATTGGTGGGTAATCACAGAGATTTTAGACCTGTAGTTCAGCTGTAATGTATTTTGATTTCATAACAATCGAATGTGTAAACAATACCATGCTCAAAAATAACACAATCAATCAGGGGAGACAACTCTTACCGGCATTTGTCTGACCAGCTGAGCCAAAAGGCTATATACATGTAGAAATGGATTGTTGATCTGATTTCTGTTATGGGGATTTATTTCATGTGATTGAATACATTGATTTTTTGTAGTAATTGATTAAACCAGTAGCTCTCGAGAATAGAATTATATATATATTTCTATTTCAACTTGATGAATAAGACAGGAAATGTATGTCACAATACATGTGTCAATGAACTAAATCAACACGCCAGTTTACAGTTGATATATACTTGATTTCATTATATCAATTCATCACATGAACATTAGAGAATAATAAATATTAGAGATCGGTCGCATTTATAAACTGCATTTATAAATTTGGATTGTAATGCTCTATTAACTGTTCAATAATTATCTAGTACAGAACACAATGTCAAGTTCTTGAGATAGACTAACTCAGTGCACAGTAGTCTCTGACACAGTACTTGGGGTCTCTCTCTTGTATCATCAGTAGTATTGAAATGTATGGCACACCAAGTAATAGTTATGATCATGTAGTCTCTCACACAGTACTGTTAGTCTCTGTCATATACTGTTATTGGTTATGCTAATTAGTCTCTCGCACAGTACTGCTAGTCTCTGTCATACACTGTTGGTAGTTGTATGGTACATGATTCCAAGCCATAGGGTTTAATGACACCGACTGATTGGAAATATTTCTTTGCGCCAAATCCAAGTTATCATTGTATTGTTATTCATAGTTATTTTCTGATTGTGTTTCACCATTATACTGAGAAATAAATCGAATACTGTTCGTATACCTCACTTCGCGCTCTCCCTGATATCAGAGCCATTCGTGCCTTGTGGGTAACAGATGCCTTCACATCTAGGGAACACCACGCTCCGAGAATGCGGGATCACTAACTCCGTACAACCACTTCGCCTATATTTACCAATATAATAGTATGGACTCGAAATTTAAAATGTTTCATCGGCTTGATGACGTGACATAACGTAGTTTTTTTCATGGTGGGATTTCAACAAGATTTCGTTTCTTTTCACTCGTTTGTTAAGGTTGAAACTATACATAACGAGAAATGGAACTATTATTTCAGGCGAAATGTAATAGATTAATGCATCTTTTAATAGCTGTCAAACATATGATAAACAAGACCTTCGGATTATCCCAGATTCCCAAGATCCGGTGCCTCTCAAAATTGTCAGGGGGTATACCCCCCTATTTCTTCCTTCAAGGGTCTGAACTGATCGTGCGTTGTCACCTTAAATTGCAGTTTCATGCCAAGTGACCAACTTCTTCCCAGTGCTTGTTCTATCTCATTTCGTATTAACTCCAGCAACGATCAGCAAAGGGTTCATGTATTATCAGTTTCATATGATCCGCTTATATTTTTCAACGAGAGATCCTGAAGGATCTTGGCGCCCACCATTGTCCGATAATTGTAAGCTAGTGACAAGAGGATCTTTTTGTCCATTGTTACTAAGAACAAACGATTGATTTGTAATTTTGTTTACAGAATTTCGAATCTGAGCGAAAAAGATCAACAAGGGTTATGTGTAACCCGGCAGCTCGCCTTTTGGGTATTCAATAACATGCAGCTTCACATAAAGATCGAGCCCTTCAGGTTGCACATCACTGGCAATGACAATACATATTGCAATAAAAATTTGACTTCTTTGTCAGTGATGCTGAAGTTGGACTGAAACATGAACTATGTTATAAAACTTGAAATAAAGATTACCTTTTTTTCCAAAAGTAAGCTTATACATGTCATTATGAATACATGTACAATTGAAATTTTGTCTGAGATGTGGGTGTGAAATGCCTGGACAAATATGGTTCGTGCAAAAGCTTGAGGTTAAATCATGATGAGGAATGGGATTCGATACCAAAATTGAAGGAAATGGTGTTCTTCATTAAAGGCGACACAAAATTCCAAACCACCAGGGGTTAATATTTAATATTGTACTTCTGAAATGAAATAATGTCATTAAACTATTAGTAATTACTATAAAGGAATATATTGTAGTTGATTTGACGTGTTTGTGTATATGTAACAGGTCGGTGTAAGAACGCATTGTTGAGGCTTTTGTTGAGGCTTTTGTGCAGCTGAAAAGGGTCACGTCTAGACGCATTGTGGAGCTCAGACAGGCTATTGTAGGCTCTGTCTTGTGCGTAATTCTTACACCAAGTATAAACCTACAATGTACACTGCATCTCCTACCTAATAGGTTAGTATCACATATAAGAGATATATGCAGCTTCGCAAAAAGATCGAGCCCTTAAGGATGGCACATCATTTGAGGTTGCACATCATTGGCAATGCACATCATTTAAAATAATAAATTTATTAAGAAATATGATTTCTATATTTAGTGATATTGAGGTTGGATTGAAGGAAGAACTATATTGTATTGTATTTTCTCCTGTTATTTCTCATATTTGTAGTTTTAGTATATACTGTTATTGTTTGTATGTTTTTTTGTCATATTTTGTTTTTGTAAATATGTTATTTTTTTGCTTTATTTTTGTATCCTGCACTGTGATCCTTGTTCAGTCTGCCCATACATATACTGATACATCTCAATATGGATAATAATACACCTGAGGAGAATGTTCCACTTACGAACCCTATATCATTCCTTCCCTTTTTTAATGAAGATATCCCAGAACAAATTAACCACCACTGCCCTGCCAATACAGAAATAAACCTTGATTTCCTAGAAAACATGTGCTTCAACCCAATCCAGTTAAATGACATTGACCACTGTAAAGCTCTAACAGATGATAATGATTTCGAAATTGCTCATTGGAATAATATCAATATTCATCAGTCAAAATATTTCACTGACACATCTTTCATCGAAGAAATGAAAATATTACCCTGTAATGAGTATAAGAGTGATACTCTATCTTTTCTACATTTGAATGCTAGGAGCCTTAAAAAACACTACTCGGAGATCACTGGCTTTACCCATAATTTGAAATTCCAATTTTCTGTTCTGGGATTTTCAGAAAGTTGGTTAAATCCTGCAACCGAGAAACTATTTGATATACCCGGTTATATACCCTTTCCGTCGTCAAGAAGCAAGAAAAAAGGAGGTGGCCTAATTTTTTATGTCAATGAAAATTTCAAAAATTGTAAAATTCGAGATGATCTCTCACACTTTGACGAGGACGGTGAATACGAATCCCTCTTTTTGGAATTAGTTCTGGATGAGACGAAATATATACTTGGAATATTGTACCGACCTCCAGGCAAAAATGTCAATATTTTCAATACGCATTTACTATCCGTTCTTAAGGCCGCTGATATCGAAAAGAATAAGTGTGTTTTGATGGGGGATTTCAACATCGACCTCTTTAAAGGGAACGTAAACTCTGGTGAAACGTGCATGGCCAGTTAAAGCTTTTTCCTCATAGAATCCAAATCGTTTATCAGATATTTTTTTACAATTTTTTCAAAGCAGTACTAAACGTTTTAACTTCGTTACACTGGACGAACATGAGGCCTCCATGTTTGAAGAATCGTGACGTCAGTGGACACTAGTTCTTCTGCCTCTGGAGGTAAAAACGCGTCAATTGGCAGAGGTGCAGTATTCGAGACCGTAGCTTACAAACATGAACGAGGATGACAGTGCGACGTGTCGGGATTACCTGGTACATTGTGACAGCCAAATGCAGAGCAGCCCGGCATCGTAGAATATCTGCTAGAATCAGGCTATATTCTACATCAAAGCTAATCGATAACATTGCCTCTGTTAGTCGGGGAACGGAGGAGTGCATGAAAACGACCATATGCGGCCATGTTATCTCGACACAGAGAATGTCCGATGACGTAGGAGATTATCGGCACAACTGAATTTCACGCTTTCCCATTGGATAAAAATCCTGCCCAAAACAAACATGGCGGCGCCCCCAAGAAATTCCAAATCACGGTATTTTCTATGTTTGCGTCTGTCTCATTCATTGGGAAAAAATGAGAAAAAATATTTGTCACGATTTTTTTAATCTATCGGGACTCTTGTATAATTCCCGCGGTGTTTTACCGCAGAGTTTACGTTCCCTTTAAAGTTGATCACCATGTACCCTCCAAAGACTTTATCGAAATCATGAAGTCACATTATTTTTTCCCGCAAATCACCAAACCTACCAGAGTTAGAGCCCACTCCTCCACACTGATCGACAATATATTCACAAATTTTCATGAAGACAACCTCGTGTCCGGTATTTTTCTAACTGACATTACCGACCACTTCCCAATATTCCACATCTTGAAGACAGAATCCTTTCGTAAACCTACGCATCAAAAAATAACCTATCGTAAATTTACCTCTGAACAAAAAGAACAGTTCGTACATCAGATTAAAGAAACGGACTGGAGCTCTATCAATCCTGACACCACTGACCCCAACATTCCTTTGAACCGCTTCCTCTCTATTTTTAACCCCATATATGAAGAATGCTTCCCCTTGACAACTTTTAGTACTTCGACCATGAAAATTATCAAACCCTGGATCACCCACGGCATTCTAAAGTCAATTCACGAAAAGAACAAACTCTATCGACTGTACCTCGTCACTTTGGATGTCAATATCCACCAACAATACAGACTATATAGAAACAAATTAAACCACACCATCCGTCTATCTAAAAAGCAATACTTTGAACAGAAATTCAATGAAAGCAATCACGACATCAAGGGTACGTGGAAGGTCTTAAACCAACTCCTGAACAGAAACAAATCGAAACAAACGCCAAAGTCGTTTGAAATAAATGGGGAGGCAATGTCAGACAATGAAACAATAGCCAACAAATTTAATGAATACTTTACGACAGTTGCTTCAAATCTCGACTCCAAAATCCCAAACACAGGGTCGAACTTTACAGACTACCTTGGTACCCCTGTTCCTAATAATTTTGAGTTTACTTCAGTTACCCCTGATGATGTGAAGAAGACAATAATGAGTCTAAAATCAGCAGCACCTGGTCTAGATGATATACGGATGGCTATGGTAAAACTGGTTTCTGATTACATTTCAACTCCACTTTCCTCCATTATGAATTCCTCTTTCATCTGTGGAATAGTGCCAACTATATTTAAACGCGCCAAAGTAACACCAGTATTCAAATCGGACGATCCTTCTACTCTGTCAAACTATCGACCAATATCTGTCCTACCTTGTTTCAGTAAAATACTTGAAAAACTGGCCATTATTAAAATAATAGATTTTCTTGATGCAAATGAAACTCTCTCCTCGGAGCAGTTTGGTTTTAGAACTAATCACTCGACATCTTTGGCAGCATGCTCTTTATATGATACACTGATCTCTGCAAAAGAATCGAAATGTTACAGCATAGTCTCCTTCCTTGACCTATCGAAAGCATTTGACACTGTCAACCATAACATTCTTCTCTCCAAGCTTGAACACTATGGTTTTCGAGGACTATCTAATACCTGGTTTAACAGTTATCTCTCGGACAGATCACAAACAGTTATATACAATGAGAAGTTATCAGAACCATTGTCTATTGGATATGGTGTCCCTCAAGGGTCAATCCTCGGACCTATACTTTTTCTTCTTTATATAAATGATATAAACAGCGCAACGGATATGTTGAAAATTACTCTCTTTGCCGATGACACCAGTGTCGTATTTTCTTCCAGCAACATATCTGACGTGTTTAATATTATGTCACAGGAATTACAGAAACTACATAGTTGGTTCTGCTGTAATCGCCTGTCATTGAATATTAAAAAAAACAAATACATGTTAATAAAACCCCATGTTTACCGACCAACGACTAATATACCTGAATTATATATCTCTGGAACAGAAATTGAACTCGTTCATCAATTTAAATTTTTAGGTATTTACATTAATGACCAGCTAAATTGGAAATCCCACATAAACTACATATGCAACAAGGTATCAAGAAACATAGGTGTCATAAATCATATAAAAAACTCGATAAATAAGAAAACACTGTATACATTGTATTATTCGATGATATTCCCATATCTATCTTATTGCAATGTTCTATGGGGAAATACCTATGCTACACATTTGAATCCCCTTGTCTTGTTGCAGAAACGCGCCTTGAGAGTAATAACCTTATCAAAAAAACTAGACCATACTACACCGTTATTTACAGAATTAAAAATTCTACAACTATGCAAACTAAACTTATACTCTTGCCTTCTGATGGCTCATAAATTTTTTCACAACCCAGACCTGCTACCATCAAAATTCCGTTTCTACTTCATTAAGCAATCCGATGTACATATTTACCGAACTAGGGGACAACTTTTAAACCTATATCGCCCGATCTATCGATCAAATCTATCATTTTATACCCTCAAAATAAAAGGACCTCGTGAGTGGAACATACTACCTCCTTCAATTAAAAGCATCAATTCCATTTCTCTCTTTAAGTCAAAACTCAAGACATACCTTATCGATAACTGACATGTATTACATAGTTGCATGGATACTCGTATATAACTGACATAATGCCTTGCTTATATTTCACTTCATGAAAACGTTTTGGTGTATCTTGCCATATTTAGTCTTATTTTGGGATAGAACAAGCCCTTACGGGTTTTATTCCCGCCAATTCTGCTCATACGGCTAATAGTACCAGTGTCTAATCTTTTTCTTTCTTTATTTTCTTCTTATTGTTACTGATAGTCATTGGTGTATACCCTCATTATTTGGTGAATAAATTTCAATTAAAAAAAAATTCAATATAACTACCAATAAAGATTACATTTTTTCCAAAAGTAAGCCTACACATCCCATTGCATAGATCTGATGAATACATGTTCATGTATACATGTAGTTAGGAACAATAGGTGTGCAATTTTGAGCACGTTCTTGGTGTAACTTTGTGTGATGATATGTGAACAAACAAAGCTAATAACAGTGCAATAGTACATGTAGGACTAAATCTATCATTTCCAACAGGCAATGGGACACTTGCACTGTGGTAAACCTTCACATTTGTATGCAAATAAAAGAACGCAATGACAACTGTGTCCAATCACACAGTAATGCTCCATAATAATGTGCACGGGTAAAGACTGAGCTCACAAACTGATTCAAACTCACTTTTAATTAATATAGTAAGTTAAATGTGTGGACACAGATATGGTTGTACAAAAGCTTCAGGGTCAACGAGAATTTGAAATTTTTTTTAGGAAATGGCGTCCTTCATTTAAGGCGACACGAAATTAGAAACTAACAGGGGTTCGGTACTGCGGGATTCCCCCGCCAGTTATTTTGATATTGTACTTCTGAAATAAAATAATGTCAAAAACTATTAGTAAATACTATAAAGGAATATACTTTATGTGATTTGGTATGTATGACTGTTTATACAATGTACACTGCATCTCATGCCTAATAAGAAGTCAAAAGTCACAAAGTCCAGCCTAAACAACAAAGATCAACCCAGAAAACTTTCTAAGTCCAGCCTAAACATAAAAGTCTAACCGGACACCGACACCAACACCAACACCGACACCAACACCAACACCGACACCGCCACTTTCCCCCTCTCTCTCCCAATACCTCGCCTACTTCGTATACGGCGAGCTAAAAAAGGGACACTGGAAAACACCAAGATGTCATCTTTCTAAGTTTAAGGAGTTTCAAGATTTCTAGAAACTGTACTTATGTCAGTTGTAATAGTACAAGAGAAAAGAGCAAAGTTAGTCTGAAAGTGAATGTCCGGAGGATCATTCGTCTTCGTTTTGTAGTATTTTTTTTTGCACGTGTCATCATTGGGTACTGGAAGCGAAGACAAATGTCTTTGAACCTTTGGCATGAGCTATGAAACATACTTAAGAATTTATAATTAGGAACGAATGCTAATTCTGTTCTGTTTACTGGGCTAGTTTGAGATATCTCTTTTAAGATACCATGCTCAAAAATAGTAACATGGTACAATACTTAATACTGAAGGGATCCGCGCAGTAATGTTGAAACTTCGAAAGTGTTTGAATCCTGATTATCTCCCTTGGATCGAAACATGCAGTAGTCTAAAGTTGTCGAGTTGTAACGTTGTGTCACAAGAGTGACGTCTCTTCATGTAGCCGACCCGTCGGCAGACAAAACAGTTCACTGGATTAAGAAAATTGATATAAAATTTGAAGAAATATATTTTAATTCTGAATTATTTGAACTCCTTGATATGGAAGGTGAAGGTTGGATATTCTCTATAGTCACTATATAGAATATGTCCCAATGTTTGATCCGCCGACTCGTGTGATGCAACATCACAACTCGGGAATACCGTATTAATTTCAAGAGTAACTTGGATTTTGGAATCGGACCAAAAAAGGCATCTTGCATAACTAGGCCTCATGTAGAACCTGTGTACCAAATTTCAGAAAGAATCCATGAAGTAGTTCTTGAGAATTGACGATAATAATGTTTCAAGGGAAAATTCAAGATGGTCACCTGGCGGCCATATCGGATTTTCGAATCGGGCCAAAAAAGGTATCTTGCACAACTGGACCACAAAAAACCTGTGTACCAAATTTAAGGAAGATCCATGCATTACTTCTTGAGAAATCACGATAAAGTTTCATGGGAAATCCAAGATGGGCGCCTGGTGGCCATATTGGATTTTCGAATCGAACCGAAAAAGGTATTTTGCGCAACTAGACCCCAAGGGGGAACCTCTGTACCAAATTTGAGAAAGATCCATGCAGTACTTCCTGAGAAATCACGATAACAAAGTTTCATGGGGAAATCCAAGATGGCTGCCTTGTGGCCATATTGTATTCTTGAATCGGACCAGAAAGGTATCTTGCACAACTAGATCCCACGGGGAACCTGTGTACCAAATTTGAGAAAGATCCATGAAATACTTCCTGAGAAACCGCGATGACAAGGTTTCATGAGGAAATCCAAGATGGCTGCCTGGTGGCCATATTGGATTTTCGAATCGGACCAGAAAAGGTATCTTACACAACTAGACCCCAAGGGGAACCTGTGTACCGAATTTGGGAAAGATCCATGCAGCAGTTCCCGAGAAATCGTGATAAGGTTTCATGGGGAAATCCAAGATGGCCGCCTTGTGACCATATTGGATTTTCGAATCTGACCATAAAAGGTATCTTACACAACTAGACCCCAAGGGGAACATGTGTTCCAAATTTGAGAAAGATCCATGCAGCAGTTCCTGAGAAATCGCGATAACAAGGTTTCATGGGGAAATCTAATATGGCCGCCTTGTGGCCATATTGGATTTTCGAATCGGACCAGAAAAGGTGTCTTGCACAACTAGGCCCCAAGGGGAATCTGTGTACCAAGTTTGAGAAAGATCCATGCAGTACTTCCTGAGAAATGACAATAACGAAGTTTCATGGGGAAATCAAAGATGGCTGCCTGGTGGCCATATTGGATTTTCGAATCGGACCAGAAAAGGTATCTTGCACAACTAGGCCCCAAGGGGAATCTGTGTACCAAATTTCAGAAAGATCCGCGCAGTAGTTCCTGAGAAATCGTGATAACAAGGTTTCATGGGGAAATCCAAGATGGCCGCCCTGTGGCCATATTGGATTTTCGAATCGGACCAGAAAAGGTATCTGCACATCTAGACCCCAAGGGGAACCGGTGTACCAAATTTCAGAAAGATCTGTACAGTAGTTCCTGAGAAATCGCGATAACAAGGTTTCATGGGGAAATCCAAGATGGCCGCCCTGTGGCCATATTGGATTTTCGAATCGGACCAGAAAAGGTATCTGCACATCTAGACCCCAAGGGGAATCTGTGTACCAAATTTCAGAAAGATCCGCGCAGTAGTTCCTGAGAAATCGTGATAACAAGGTTTCATGGGGAAATCCAAGATGGCCGCCCTGTGGCCATATTGGATTTTCGAATCGGACCAGAAAAGTTATCTGCACACCAAATTTCAGAAAGATCCGTGCAGTAGTTCCTCAGAAATCGTGATAACAAGAATTGTTTACGGACGGACGACGGACGGACGACGGACGCCGGACGACGGACGACGGACCACGGACGAAAGGCAATTTGAACAGCCCACCATCTGGTGATGGTGGGCTAATAATAAAACGTTAATTAGCGGCGAAAATTGCCGCGTTTAGCACCCACATATTAAAATAATTCAGCTTAGTTAATGCATTAATGCAACAGCTTACGCGTTGATGAATTAAACTTTTCTTGCGCAGGTGTTAGAAGTTGACTTTGCATTAAACTTACCAGAAGTGAGGGTTTGATCTCAATGTGATACCCCGTGGCACTATATTGTTGTGCGCAGTGTTATGTAACATGGTTGTGATGAGTCCGTGGTGTAATCAGTCAGTCCACCAGTCAGACACTTAGCAGTCGGACGTGTATCGAATGATGAGAGATGTACCTTTGGAATATAGAATACAATACGGCTTTATTATTATACAACAAGCAGACTTCATCTCCATTCTATTCCTTCTCCATTCTGAAGAACCTTTGGCCCTGCGTGCTAGCAGAACTGGAGAAACTGAAGGTTATCCTGAACTTGAGAGTGCCGTGGTCTTGTCACATCACCGGGAGTAACAGGCGAAACTACCCGCCACGTGTTTAGTTT
The DNA here is from genome assembly GCA_036873755.1 of Hanleya hanleyi. Taxonomy (NCBI): domain Eukaryota; kingdom Metazoa; phylum Mollusca; class Polyplacophora; order Lepidopleurida; family Hanleyidae; genus Hanleya; species Hanleya hanleyi. Next base: position 4,915 of record JAVTVY010057251.1, on the reverse strand, counting down.
CCAGCCGGCAATCTTTGCCCAAGGTATTTCCTCTAATGGACTCACCAAACGACGGACGAGAAGTGTAAGATTTTTCTTCATGGAAAATCCGAGATTTGCAGAACTTTGAATTCTCTTCTAGGGAATTTGTGGGCGAATTTAAGACGAATTTCGAACAGTGTCAACTGTTTCTCTTCGAGAGAAATCTGGATGCTGTGTGATTTTGATCTGACTACTATGATTTCATTTTATTACGGACATTCTCAATTCGTGTCCGGGCGACGCCTTCTGGGAGACATTCAATGGGTTTCTGGAATTTTTCCATCAGAGAAGCCCGGCGAAGTTCGAGAAAATTGCCGCCTCAGGAACTCTCAAACGAGAGGTAATTTTTCATGTACATTTTCTATGCACAAGAAACATAATTCTGCTCAACTGTTTCCAAATCCCAGAGAACTGATATTATACGAATTGCGATTTATTCAGATATATCTAGAATCAAATTTCTGGAGGAATTTATATCGACAATTTGACTATTTCTCTAATCGCAACGGGAACATTTTATTCCATCGGAAATTTCCGTCAGCCGTTTTCACGGCTCTGTCATCCAATTTCTCTGTGCCTGAGTACGTGACTAGCCAGACACGTCTGGAAGTTCCCGTCAATCTACTTTCCAGTTGTTGACACACCCAGCTAAAAGTAGTCCAGGGGTTGCCACGTGCGGTGTTCCAAGGCCCCTGCAGACTAGTTATTTAACCCATTGGCTGAATCCGTGGGAAGGAACATTTCATCTGATATTTGTGTTTATTCCTTTTTGTGGATTCCCGGAATTTTACTGCCTGAAACAACCGAATTTATTCCAAGATTATTCTGCTGCTGACATTGAAATTACTGGAATATTTAATCTACTATCAACTGCTGATTTTGAACCTTGTGTGAAACTTTGCACGAAATTACTTTGATCCAGTATTTGTGCTGACACTCGCCTAACAGTTGATTTTTTATTTTTTTTATTCCGATCAACAGGGTTGAATTCCACAGTGGACGGTGTTCTTATCTGATTGCAGTCATCGACATTTGGAGAGCAATATTGAAAATATAAACTAATACCCGGTGAACATTTGATTTCAGCACGTGACATTTTATTGTCGTTTAATATTACAACTATTGTGGGCTGTGCTGTAACTGTCGGAGAACCATACTGGGCGAAATATCTACGTGTTCCATTTTTCATCCCCCACGATCCTAGAATTGACCTAGCTAGGACCTCGCGCCATCATCGGACATCCAGCAATTTCTTCAGATGCAGAACAGTACACTCTAGTCATCGAAAGTAATTGATATTCACTTATCATCGATAGGACAATATATTTCTAATCCAGGACATTTCCTGATCCCGATTATTGACTTGCAATCACTCGTACATTATTGATTAGTAATTTACTCATTCATTTCTTATTGAATTTCAATTATTATCTTAGTATCGACTGATTGGTTACTGTCTTCAACTTGATTATTGATTTGGAATAATTGTCATTAGGTGATCATTGTCGTATACACGGTATATTAATTCATGTTCAGTGCTATACCCACTGATTCCTTTATACTGATGCTAAGTATTAACTTAGAGCACTGCTTTTAACATTGTAACTGAGAGCCGTATCATACATGCAGTGAATCTGTTGATTGCCATTGACTTGTTTTGATATCCACCTGCTGTGAAAGTGGTATTGTGATTCTTCTGCATTGATTCACATTTGATTTGTGTACTGTATATATGCCACAGTCTCGATTTTTTCCACCCATTGCACACACTACTGTACTTTTCCATTGTACTTTTCACTGTCGTAGTTTTTCGTTTTTGTGACATTCACTCTGCCTGATTTTCCCCATTCCCAGTCCTGATTTTCCCGTTCCCAGTCCTGATTTTTCCCCACTCTCCCATTCCAAATCCTGATATTCCCGTCCCAGTCCTGATTTTTCCCCATTCTCCCATTCCCAGTCCTGATTTCCCCGTTCTCAGTCCTGATTTTTCCCCATTCTCCCGTTCCCAGTCCCGATTTTTCCGTTCCCAGTCCAGATATACGTGTTCTCTGTCTCGTTTATATCTTCCAATCCTGGGCCTTGCGTTTCCTGCCCCCTATTTTTCTCACTTCCTTTTCACCATCCCAACCGTGAGCAATGTCGGTCAGCAAAGAACATTTCGACGCCCTTAAGGCACAGTTTTCTAACTTGTCCACTCGGTACGAAACGGATAAAGATTCGGCAGTTAGGGAAGCTGTTGCTCAGGCGCAAGGTGTCTGCGATCACCTCAAAGCAGAATTAGACGAACTCCGACACCGAACTGTTCAGTCTCTGCCGCGGGATAACGTCGTTCCGTCACCTAGCCCGGTTTCTGCCATTCACAGTGACCTCATGTACATTTACAACAAAGTAAAAACTTACTCAGGGACATTTTCTGGCGAGACAGCGACGGACCAGAATGACGAGCTCTCTATTTTTCTCAATAAATTAGAACAAGCTCTTGACAATCCCCTTTATTCAGCTAATAAGGGCAAAGTTCTGTCTTTACTTCTGGAAGGGTATGCTCGCTCCAGATGGCACGTCATGGACGATGCCCAGAGGACCGATTACGATGAGATTGTATCCATGCTGTGGTCCAGTTTTACTGGCCCACTGCAGAAGCACACCAGGTCTTTACTGTTCAACACCGCCTCGAAGACGTCCCAGGAAACCTATATTGCCTATGCAGCTAGGCTACGTCGATTAGGCACGGAGCACTACACTACATTGCGCAAGGATCACATTGAACTGATTCTGAAAGACAAATTTCTCAATATAGTGGACGCTCCAGTGCGGCAGTACATTTACAAGCAACAGCGCACCAGGAACCTGGAACAGCACACTGCAAAATTCGATCAGTTGATACAATGGCCCGTACAAAAGTTGCCATCGACAGTTTGGCGCCTGACCTCAACGCAGATGCAGTCTCCACGGTTTAGACGGTGAAGGGTCAAGCTGACCTACCCGATCCTGGTCGCGACCACTCATCAACTCGCTCCATGGAACATACCCCAATGTCCACACAAGGGGCACCATGATCACACTACCATCCAAGAGATCACGACCGTCTTGATCATTATTCCCTTTCCGACTCCCCGATGAACAGCCATGAAGACACTCATCCGAGTACAGACGCGATCACCATCCATCTTCAGAGCGCCGGTGTAACCATTCCGCACGCAGATCCCCAGACCACAGGAATTCGGAATCCTCCACAGGGCTGCGATACCATAGCCCAGCGCGGTACAACTCGCAGTGAGATGAGGATTATGCCTCCAGACGATCTAGCCCCGAATACAGGTGGCGCAGTCCATCTTGTGATTGGCAACCCACTCGATACCGACATTCTGAGGACCGATGGAAGAGCCCAGATTACAGTGACTCTCATCGAAATTTCAGATCCTCTTACCACGACTATGGTGATCGACAAGAGTGTTTTCGACATCAGCAACCTCTCCCAAATCGTCCACCTAGCCCACTGGCCTACTGTTCGGGGGATCCTCTCCGCGATCGTCGGCCTACCCAAGATTCATCAAAGAGTCTGTTCGTTTGGTGGGTGTTACATCTGCCACCAGCAGGGTCTTTACGCGCGCAAGTGTCCCAGAAATCGTCGCTCGTACGCAGTGCGTCGTTGGCCGGCAGACAAAGAAGAGGAATTCGCTCAACGGCGCCGTCAGCGGGGTAAACCCATTGTAGCGTCGGCAAACCTGTGGCCAGCGCGTCAATTGCCTTTTAGATGGAGGTTCCCAGAAATGGGAGGTGAAACCAGTAACTACCACTTGTGTTGCTGTCAACAGCAACAGATTTTCTGCATGTGGTGCAACGCTGGTTAACTTCAGATTGCGTCCAGCACAAGGTATCCAACCTGTGTATGTTGTGCGGAATTTGGCTGATAACTGCATACTTGGAGTAGATTTCCTGGAGGAACACAAGATACGGACAGATTATGGACTACGCCAAGTAGAAGCATTGGACAGGGACACCACACCAACGGTTAATCCGATTGCCACAGATACACGTGCGCCAGCTGTGTGCCGCGTCTCTATCTGCCAAGATGTAGAATTGCCCACTGGCGAGCAGTTGATCACACCTGTAAAAGTAGATGGTTCTGCCCGTCACCGCTGCTATGATGTCAGCATGGATTCCATTTGCGGGTTAAATGAGAAAACCAATATTCTAATTGGTCATAGTTTAACGCCTGTACAAACGGCTCCGCTATGGTACTCACGATGAACTCAGGGAACACTACCATCACGCTGGCAAAAGGTACACAGGTAGCTTGGGCCGAAAAAGCAGAGAACATCACACCATGGCATCAGAACAGTTCGCTGGTGGCAAGTCCTTCTTCATCTGTGGATAACCATCATTTTGTACAACGGATTGGGACACCTCCGACCCAAGGCCCAGGTTCTCTACCTGATGTGTCTTCGGCTGAAGTCAATGACAGCGATCGTGTCAGGCTCACGAACTTACTGACAAAGTATGCTGACCTGTTCTTGTCCACCCCAAGCTGCTTTGAGCTGCACCGACTTAACCTATCACTCAACACGGGCGATGCACTGCCGATAAAGGACAACACCCACCGGGTCTCATGAGAATATACGGGAAGAGACTATACGGGATAAGATACAGACGTAATCGAACCCAGCGACAGTCCCTAGCGATTTCCATTCGTTTTGGTAAAGAGACGTGGTGGCCAGATACGTTTCTGTATTGATTTTCGTAAATTGAATGGACTGACGAAGCGCGACTGCTACCCCCTCTCGAGAGTTGATGAAACTCAGGATTCCCTCTCTGGGGCGTGTTTTTTTTCTCTCAACCTTGGACCTTGCCAGCGGGTCCTCGCACTTGATGCAACTTCCAAACCGAAGACTGC
>JAVTVY010057250.1:0-31627 GCA_036873755.1 Hanleya hanleyi | reverse complement strand
TCAGTGAGTCCCAAATATTGTCTGTAAATTTCACGCAAATCTTCCGCGTAGTTAACGCGCTGGCAATATTTACGTTCATTTAAATTCCAGTATTGTCTCCAATGCGGAACTAGTAAAATCGGGCACCCCCGGTCGGCCTTGTTTCATTGAAAATGGCACTGGATATAACATTGTTTTCGTACCATCTAAGTGATCACTGACATATCGTGATGCAACATAATATCGGGGAATGCGGGACCTGCACAATACACGGTTCCTGCCTCGGCCGCTAGGATCGCCTTTGTTTTTATTTCCGTTTTATACCACTTCTATCGTCTGCTAGGCACTGAGCTTGTCTTTCAGGGCAGCTTTGAAAGCTCCATTCCCGCTGAGATCTAACAGCTCTCCTGTAGGCTGTACAGCATGCTGGCATGAATACACATTTAACCCCATTGTCAGCTAATGCCGACATCGCGGTATTTATTGACTTTAGCGGAGTTCAAATGACAACTACCTGCATGATATCTCGTGATATAGGGTTTGCTTACCTACGGGAATTCCTTGAATGTTTCCAAAATATAAACGACCCGGAACGGAAACGTTTATACTATTTCAATCATCCCGCGGGCCGGTTTTATATTCAGCATATTTGTCTTTCACCATTGCTAACGAATATGGCGGCACATTCGAATAAACTACGACAGGTTTCTATCGATTATATCAAGTATTGAACTTAAAATCATATAAATCAACCACATACCTTTAAGCAAACACGCAGTAGCTGCTATTTTCACATCAATTTCCATGTCGGCTGCTTTTTCTCGATAAACTGGAAATGTCGTTCGCCGCGATCCCGGAGAGTTATCGCCCGCTACGCGTCCAAGCGAAACGATCGGCCAGCCTATTCAGCTGTGCCTAGCAGACGATAGAAGTGGGATAAAACGGAAATAAAGACAAAGGCGATCCTAGCGGCCGAGGCATGAACCGTGTATTGTGCAAGCCCCCGCATTGTCTGTCTGATGTGAGTAAAGTAGATATTTTTTAACATTGCGAGGGACAGGGAAAATAATTACTTCTTTCTAACCTACATGCCACTAATCATTGCTGGTTCAATGTGTCGAATTGCGGAATGCACAAAGAAAATAACAAACAAAATTCAATTTCAATGTATAACAATAAGTGAATATTTATTTGCAATATATTCTTAATTAAATTACATATCAATATATTTCTACGAGAATCAAAACATACTCTCAATAAATAGACATTGAAAATAAAGCACCAACAGATTTCTACCATCACAAAACACATTACAACACATAATGTAAATGTCGAGCAGTGAATGCACTTCATACTATAGTTAGCACAGAAATGAGTACGTTGGTAAGAATAGCACGTCATGAAATTGCAAATTACAGTCGCCCCACATTCTAAGCGACCTTTCTACGAACTGTCACCATTAAATCGCCAGTGTTGTTTGCGATACGGCGATTCACTTCTCATCAAGCAGCAAATCGTTTTATTAACTAGGCACCAAACAGATTTTCAAACGTCACTGGTACAGCAGCTCTTTCATCAGATCTCATTTATTTTTTTCTCATTTCGTCCCGCCCCAAGACAGCTAAATATTGCCTCTTTGACATGAGGATATATCTTCCTGTGGACTGATTGAACTTTCGGGGAATAGAGAAGAGGATATTTCGATTTTTTCTTGTACGCGATACTTTGTTGAAGGACTTCGTCAAACACCGCCCGAATGCCTTTGACAGACAGAGTAGAGCATTCCTTGTAGCACAAAGCTCCAATATTGAAGGCGAGTTCTCGCCCTTCTGTTGTAGAAACAGTCTGTAACACCAGGTGATTCCCGCAGATCTGTTTGTAAGCCCACCACGAGAATTGGTTTCTTCTTTTGGACATATTTCTTCAGTTCAGGCAGCCATTTACTTTTCACGTTTTCGAATGAATCTCTCAGAACGACAGAAAAACAAAGGAGGAAAACATCACTTCTTTCGTAGGCAAATGCTCTCAACAGTTCACAGTTATCTTTACTGGATACATCGAACATTCCAAGAAGGTACTTCTTCTCTCCCAGGAGCATTCCAACTGAAAACAGACAAAATAAGAATAATTTTACACAGAGAGAGACACTGACCTCATGCATATATCCATTCCTCACATTTTAGTAATATTTAGCATGATAAAAGGCACAATAATGTATCCGGTCAAAATTAACAGATATCGCAGTTACGAATCAATCAGTTACATTTGAACATATCACTATTTATAGTATAATACCGTACCTGCATAGTTCTCGAAAATAGAATCGGTCAGTGTACTGTCATCGGGACATTCTCCCGAGGCCTGAGTGACTGACAGACAAGTTTTTCCCACATTGGTATCGCCAGTAATCACACATTTTACACAGTAATTCTTGCCGCTTGCACGGTCCATGTTTAGGGAAGTTTCGGTATTTCGGTATCAGTATACATATAATGTGGTGATATACAAGATGTTAGAAGTGAATACACTGAAAAACTTTGGTTAGTCATATTGACAAACTTAGGCTAGTCTATTGTCCGTCTCCCAGATGACACATGAATTGGTCAATTTGACTCTTACGGTTAGTCAGATTGACTAACCTCATCCAAAGTTGGTCATTTTGACTAACCTGTGCATCCGTTGGTGGATTTGACTAAGGGGGCATTCATAAAGTTCCTACGCTCAAAACAGGCTATTTTTGACCCACTCATTAACCCAGCATACAAAAAGCAAAATTTGAACATGTTTATACCCCCCCCCCCTTCCTTTCGAAGATCATTCTTTTATGGATGTGCTCAGCCCTGTGAACTGCAAAAATGTTAGGCCAACTTGAGTATTTATTTATTGTCAAAATGCCCATGTTAAATAATTTTAGTTTACCTTGCAGTAAAATGAACATAACCGCACAAAGAATCACTGTCCCATACTGACCATTAAAATATATTTCTTATAGTGACATCTAACCAACTTCAGGGAAGACATTCAGATCCCTGAATAGATAACGCCACTGAAATCTCAGATGTTCAGACCGCAATTATCGTACCCTTAGCTCCGTGTGTGAAGGTGTTTTATTTCATTCCCAAAATCTGCAATTGACAAGACTGAAATCATTAACATTAGGTATAATTGATATATTTTCCATTGCAAATCAAAGGCTCACATTATGAGCAAACAATCATAGACCCTCCTCCCCCCATCGCCACATAGTCAGCCCCCTGGAGGTGCAGCCTGTCGGAGATGGCTCAATTCCCATCTCCTACCGACAGCTGCACCCCTAGGAGGCTAAGAGAGCCCACCCCGCTGGGCCAAACCGCCGGGTTGAGTGGGAGATGGCCCAGTCCAGCCCCCTACCCGACGGCCAGCACAGCGGAGTGGGAGTGGCGATGGAGACCAGTTACAATTACAAGAAACATCATTTTATATGGAAACCAAATTTCATAACTGCACATCTTCACAAACTTCACATCAGCTAAACAAGGATTCAAAACCTTGACAATAATCATTACCATGAGCAGTAACAATCAACAGCGTCCTAAATAATTGTTTAATTGCGGTGTCATAGACGAAACCGGGAATGGGATATTTGTTGTCTTGCTAATTGAAAATTATTCTCTGTAGAAAGGGGGGACCTTTTGAACAATTCCTACGGAAATATACTGACCACATGATATGCTGAGAGAACTTCATAATGCCAATCAAGGTCCCACATTATGACCATGCAACCATACCGCCTAACCTTTTGATTAAATCATTGTTCAACCATCGCCACACAGTCAGCCCCCTGAAGGTGCAATCTGCCGGATATGGCTCAATTCCATCTCTTATCGACAGCTGCACCCTCAGGAGGCCGAGAGAGCCCACCCCGCTGGGCCAAACCGCCGGGTTGAGTGGGAGATGGCCCAGTCCAGCCCCCTACCCGACGACCAGCACAGCGGAGTGGGAGTGGCAATGGAGATCAGAGTTACAAATTTTTACAAGAAATAATTACATAAGAAATCCCCCCCCCCCCTTCAAGCAGTCCAATGTTCTATTCACATTTCATTGTATCTATACTTCTTAAACAAATTTCATAACTGCAAATCGTCAAATCACCTAAAGCAAGTATTCAGACACTCAGCAAGAATCAAGAATCAACAGCGGGCTAAGTAGTTGTTCAGTTGCTTTGTAATAGACAAAACACGGACTGGTATATTGGTTGTGTCTTGCAAATTGAGAACTATTCTCTGAAGAAAAGTGAGTGTTTTGAAAAGTTCCTTCGGGTAAGAAATATTGAACACGTAGTATGCCGACAAAACTTCAGCGAATGCATCTATCACACACTCGGGTTTGCCCAGAACCACCCCTTCAACCTGCACCTCAATCTGGCTGTCAACTTCACTGTTAAGTAGATTTCCGGAATGTGTGAACAGTGGGTGTTTAAGACCAGGCTGCATCTGCAATCCAAATAAAACAGTGAAAAGTGAGATAGCAAGTGTTCTTTTGATACATCTGTCACGCCACTGTACATTCCATTCACCGAGACGGGCAACTACAAATAATTAAGTACGAGTTACGCCACATGAAGACAAAGTCATAGCTTGATCAAAATTTTCAATGATTTTGACAATTGTACCATGCAAGTTTCATGATATTCCCTTCATCGGGTTCCGGTATATCTTCCAGATAAGCTTTGGTCAGGTAGAAAGACGTGGCCTCGCTTAAATCAAAGATGGCCGCTGGGGCTTTCTCCCATTGCCCCAAAACATACAAAAGGGACCTGTCCATTATATATTATTGTACCCTGCAAGTTTCGTGAAATTCCCTTTATCGATTTCCAAGATATCTTCCGGACAAGTCTCGGACGCAAAGACGGACAAACCAATGCTGTAGGAGATCTTTTGTAAGTAAGCTAAACAAAACTTACTAACCTTGTCCTTCTCTACAGCCAAAAGATTCAGCTTTTCTCCCAATAGCTGGGGAGTCAGCATAAGGACACCTTCAGCTTTCACTGCTACAAACATAACAACAAAATATAACATTCGTCCAATCCTTATGAAATAGTTTAAATGCATGAAATATAACTTTCACCACAACTGGAAGGCAGAACATAATTGCTGAATTTTTGCCGTTTTGTCTTCATCAATTGTTCAATTGAACCCAAAATACGCCCGTAAAAAAATAGTCGATAAACAATATTTTTTATCTCCTGAATAGTAGGTGTGATTAATAAAATGAAACCTTCGATAAAGATCAAGCACATGTACACATGGCACTGAGTGTTTGTACCAAATTTCAAAAGAAGTCACGAAAAAAGTGGGTGCAAAATAAAAGGCTTTCAGATAAAATCAAGGGGAATAACTCGAGAAAATGTCGAATGAGGTCCTATTGTTGTTTCGACCCCATTCAACATTTTCTTGAGTTATTCCCCTTGATTTTATCTGAAATCCTTTTATTATTTATTTACATGGATTTCAGACTGAAATGAAGGGGAGTAACTGAAAAGAACTGCATTCACGAGGACAGTGGGTGCGAAATAAAAAGATTTCAGATAAAATCAAGGGGAGCAACTCAAGAAAAATCAGGCCGAGAAAAGTTCATGCACATCTACACATGGTACCGATCACGTGGACCAAATATGAAAAGAATCCACTGAAAACTCTAGGACGTGTTGCGTTGACGAGAAAAAGTTAACGGACGGACGGACGACGCCATACCGTAATACGTCCCGTCAAAATTGACGGGCGTATAAGAAAAGGGGGTGTAGTGGATGAGTGCAGTTAGTGCAGCATATATCCCATCGGAAAATATCAGCATGTGGGCTCGGATGGGGCTTTTGTAAGATACAGGATTAGAGATCAACAAAACTAACACATCCTGGAATGTTGACGACGGACAACCAGCCAGCCGGTCAATCAACAGCTAGACTTTATCACTCCATAGTAGGGATATTGCTTTGCAATCTGTCCAAAAATACAAGCCTCGATCACCAGATATATTTAAGAGATTCTCCATGAAGAATAGTAAGCTCAGTAGTGAACACCCTGCATACTTTTTTGAGTGCGTCCGATGTACATGCCAATAGGGCTCTGCAGTTTTGGAAGTAAAATGATTGTTTTTCTTGTGTAAGTTTGAGTTTCATGCTGAATACCTACCACATCTAAGATAAGTATCTTTAGTTGCAGCTATGGCACTGGCCACTGAGGATTTCAAATCCGATGCCTTGGTTGTGTGTAGGATAGCATCTTGATATTTGCCAACTCCGGTCAGCAGAAGTTTCTCGATTCTGAATTCAGTCAGGCGTTCAAACTCATTTTGAATCTGCACAAAGAAGATACATGTATATCTTTATAACATTTACTTGGCTGGCAGGAGAATCTAATATATTTATCGAAATCAAGCAAACAATATGACAGTGGGAGTGAATTAGATAGCAGACATGACACCCCTTTCAGTCACAAAATTCCATTCTCGCTCCTCCAGACATGCTACCACAACACCTGAAAGCCTACGCAGTATGTCATAAGAGGCAATTGACCTAGCACAAGTCAAAGGCTAGATAATTCAGCAGTCTCTCATGGCAGACTGATATGTACCGATAACACCTCAAGAGAATGTTGGAACTTTAGCTAGGAAGAATTTGTTAACATCAACAAATCGAAGGTGCTGTGACACCGCACCGTCAAGATAATAGCCGTGGATGTTTACGTGTCAGTAATTTCCCGTTTACAGGCCCGCTCTGTCTCAGTCGGGCCTTGTGACAGAGGCTAGATAGTACACCCGCTGTGATTGCATGGATTGGCCATTTAGGAAGAGCCAGCAAATAACTAGGCAGGGATCCTTTTATGCGACAGCATCTGCCAGAGAACTAGCGTAGAGTATCGAGTGGGTGAGTTCAGTAGTATTTCAGCCAATATTCTTACAGAAACATCAGTGAATCGGGTAAATCGGTGCGCTGAAAACCTCTCCGTCTAAATTGGGGGCATCTCACCTTTATTCCCATTGCCACGTGATATATGTCAAGAATGAGAGAGACAACTCCTGTTTGCCGAACTACTACTCCAATTTGGGCTATAAACATTACTATATGTGTTATGTGTAATTCAGTAATCCTAGGTTGTAATGTATTATTAACCAGATATATTGGTAACAAGCAATTTGTGACTGAAGGATTAAAATTGACGAGGTGACCTAGAACAAATAAGTTGATTTTCATTAGGGTTCTGTTCTGTGACCAGATGCAATACCCCAAAGCTAATCAGGGATAGAATATCGGAGCAAGGATTCGCCTGAAGTCCTATGTATGAGAATGTGATACTTGGATTCGCCTAAACCGTTCACGTAAAAAAACCCAACTTTCTGCTGTTTACTGCTTCAGTCATTCATCGCTATTGTTCAGAACTGTAATTTACCGACTCGTATTTCTCCCCGAGACGAGCGGAAAATTCTGATCACGTTGTTTTGATGGACAACGCTGATTTGGTGTCTTCAGCAGCGCGCGCTCAAATTAGTCATTCAGGAGACCAAGAAGGTGGAAGTTAACTTTCTGTCCGAAAACACTGAACAGCTGGTTATGATGTCAGATTTGATTTCATTCTTGGCTCGCGAGGCTCCCTACTGCGAGAGAATCTCACGTGTAAATGGAAGCCATCCCCCCTAAATTTGGGGGGTCAGCAGGCGGCGTATGAGTTCGACTGATATCCGGTGTACCCGTCTTCACTGCTTACCAAGACAATATCCATAGAGAAATCATCCTGTCCTTGACCAAAGAATACAAGTTGCGGATATAACAATTTACGCATGTTTTTGACAGCGAAAAATTATCTAATATAACAAGTAGTTCGCGTTCTTAAGCGGAGCGCGTGGCGTAAAGCCGGTCTTTGTCTGAAAATGGGTCCAGTTTGCATGAGAGTCGCTTGGTCTCTCGGGTACACACGGCTCTCTTTGAGAATGATAGCAAATATTTTCAGCAATTTACTTCATGTTTGGCGAGGCCGGATTCTCACAAAATTTTACTAAATTCGACTCCCTCTTAGCTACTATTTATTGCTCATTTCCGAAGTTGTCTCTCTTGATCCTGAATACAAATTTTAGAGCCTGCCAATGTCACTGGATTCTAGCAAGATCAGCCGTTTGAGAGAACCAGTTTTCAATGTTAATATCCAATATTTCCAAACAAATACGGACTTACAGTTTTGAAGAGGGTAGGTTCTGATTAGCACACTCAAATATCTATTATTGAACTGTGTGCATTTGACCCACCTCTGCAGAACAAAACAGGCAAGGGAACTCCTTTTTTATATCTGCCACGGATGCGAGGTCCTTCACCACCATCTTCCTTCTGTCAGCAAAAGTTTGAGACAATAATAACGATATTTTTCTCTCATTCTGCTGTGTTTTGTTATGTTCAACTTTCATCCAGTTCATGTGGTTTAATACTGAATCTTCATCTTCTTCAATAGGGCGGGTTGGAAGGAAATGCTTTACCCCCCACTGGTTTCTTGAAGCTGTGGGTAGATCTTCATATCATCGAAGTTGCCACATGAACAGGTACAATAAAAGCGTACCTGAGATACAACACATATCACGAATCGTTAGATTCTTGGTATGTGCTTTAGAATAGGTTAACCAGAAGACTATTCTGTGAAGTCATGTGACGCAGTCAGTATGTCGGCACCTCTTCCCACTTCCCTTATATGTGTTGTAATTTGACCACTCCATCTTTAGATTTCCGCTTTTTGGCTTGTACAACTGGAACCTCACTGTCCAATCGCCTACGACTGTTTCGAACCTTTTGTTCGATGGCATGCTTCCACAAAGTCTGCAAATAAATCAATATTTTCAATTTCTTCACACAAAATCATGTTATAAGCTGTCTGTATAACCAATTTAGGCCATCCTTAAATATATGTTGGCTGGGCATAACCGGAACCTAACTCATAAATTAGTGTAGGTAGGTTGGAAATTTTTCTTTTTTTACTACAGTTCATTGAAATTCACAGGAAATAGCTATGATTTTAGCTCGAGATCGGAGGACAAAAAATTTTCTGGCATAGGCCAATAAAAAATGTTTTGGGTAGGGGAGTGTTTTAGTGGGTGGTAGTAGGCAATCTGTTTAAAACAAGTCCATAATGGATCTGACCCTTTATCTCCAGGTCGTTCAGTGACCTTTTCATCCCGACCAATAACAGACCTTATTACAAGAATGAGGAAGAGCTCACGGAAGCCCCCCCCCCCCGACTCTGCTTGACAATCTCGAATATCAGTCATTTACGGTCTCTCATTTGACGGTGAACAACGCTTAGAATACATGTATGGAACACAACGTGGCGGTCTATATGGAGATCATACATGATGTCACACAGATCTTACGAAAACGAGTTTAATTAAAACACGTTGACTGCCGACTACGAGATAACTCGCAATGGCGGGCGCACCGTATCCTGCCAGTACGAGTTATCCCGTAGTTTAACATAGGTAACTTTGGGGATGAGCAGACTGGCAGTGGTAAGAACGGAATAACTGGGGTTGTGACAACCAGAGTACAACCAGGAAGTGAGAATTGGACACAAAAGTTTTATGTCGGTCAAACTCGTTTTTATTCGCTGAAATGTGACATCACAAATTTGGACAGAGTTATCTGCCCTGGCAAATGGGAAGACACTGGCACCTACGAGTTATGTCGTAGTCGGCAGTCAACGTGTTACATCGTCATAGTTGTGACTTTGGGTTTTCTCCAAGCCTACATCTATCTCTGACAGCCGCCGACACACGTTTTTGCCATGTAATACAGTCTGTGCCGAGTAGTCAATTATGACGTGGTTACTGGCTGACGTAACCATATCGTAAGGTTACTGAACAACCTTAGACATAGGAAAAGGGTCAGACTCACTTCCCTGTTGTGGATCTGGTTATAATCAGATTGGTGGGTAGGTGGGGTTAGGCCCAACCAACATATTTTTCATGATAACCTTACAGCCAATTCGAGGAAATAAGATAATTAAAAATTCGCATTTCAGCTATGTTGAGGACTTGTAATTACTATTCAAGAATCTATTTTACATAATGATGGCCAACCATCACCCCCAGGTAATTCGAAAGCAAAATATCCAGTGAATCATATTTACCTTAGAGTCGGTCGAGGCAAGGCCTTGGCCTAAATATGGGTATCTCATCACCAGACTTCTTGCCATTTCATTGTACTGTGCACTGGTTGGGTAGCTGCAATTATAAAATTGAAAGAAAGCACCACTGAATGTTTTTTGTTCAATAAACACCAAATGGCCGAGTTAAATTTAGGGGTAAGGCATGACCTAAAACAAATGGGAATTCACTGCGGGCATCAATAACAGCTGAAACAAACAAGAGGTAGAAAGGGGATTATTATTATAACAAGAGCCTCAGAAGAAAGCATACTGGGAGGAATGATTCAATCAGCATGAAAACCATACATGCATATCTTCATATGGTGACCAAGTTTTACGGAAATCGTGCTGTTGGAGCTAGGACTTATCGTGGACGGAAAGAAACAGACACACAAGCCAATAACTCTATGTAGACTTCAACACAACAGTACTGCAAAACCAATTTTCTGATGTTCTATAAAATGTTCATCTACTCACAAAGTATACTGAGTCATCTCCTCATATATGGCAGTCGTGAGTTGGGACAGTAGACCACCATACATAGGTTTCTTCTCTTCCAAAGCTTCTCTCAGAGTTCGAGGGAATCTAAACACAGGTAATTCGAACTGTGCTGGCCATGGACGAAGTGATGTGGTCAACTTCACAGTATGACTGAAAATGAATGAATGTTAAACCAAAATTATAAAAAAATGGAAATGACCCGACTCCATGGTCACACTAACTTCCTGGTTCTGGTCGTGTGGGTTAGAGTTATCTCCCTTCAATTCATTTAAACTAGACAATATGGACAAAAACGAAAAATGATTTGCAAAGCGACGATAAAGATTGCAAACTAAATAGTGTTTCACTTTTGAAGTGCATGATGTAGAACACCGCCCAAATCCGACGACTATATGCAATTCCTCTCGACATTAGTTTTGATCAGTGACACAGGGAAATAGGTTTATCGATAAGTCCATTATGTGTTCTGGATTGTTGTTGTTCCGGATTCACAATTATGGTTTTGCTACCACAGCAACTCCCCCCACCTTGTCCTCACTCTTTCTGGAGGTGGAGATCGGATCCAATTGACAAGTGCATAATCGAGAAGGAATAAGGGGGAATATTGGAGAAAAAAAAATGCCCGCACCACCAAAAAATTAAATAGAAATGAGTGAGTGAATGTGGTTTAACATCACTTTCAATAATATTTCAGTCATATCACGACGTTTGGGTCCTATTCCTTTTCACACCCGGGAACCCCAAGGGTGCCCCACTAAGTCTGAGGTGCTCAACACCCCAGGTCAATCCCAGGGAACCCCACGGGGCGATAAAAATAAAATAAATAAAATAAAACTCTCCCGACCGCATCAGTAATTTAAAAAAGTCCATGAGGAACACTTATTTTTTTATGGCCTAACAGAACAAAACTATATATTACAATCAATCAATCCAATTATTTTTAGGATGACACTTTCTTGGTAAAGCACAGAAACTAGTGCTGTATGGGTCGACCCCGTCCGGACTCGAACCCGCGCCCTCAGACTTTAGCACCAAATCACCAGCAGTAAATGCAAGCGGCCTAAACCACTCGGCCACCTCAGCTTCCACAAAAGAGGAAGTTCGGAGATCGGGGTCTAGATTGCGTACATTCACTACCTGTCTGATACACTGAATAATGGCACAGCCCGTAATGGTACGGGTTCGAGTCCGGACGGGGTAGACCCATACAGCACTAGTTTCTGTGCTTTACCAAGAAAGTGTCATCCTAAAAATAATTGGATTAATATGTTACCCACTTTCTAAATGGCATTAATATATATAATCAATCAATCATCCTGGAATCAGCTCTCGCAGCACGAAAGCCACTGAAAAAAATTGGAGAACTGAAATGGCTATATATAACATTTACATTACATTTTGTTGTATACAGAACAGCAAACTTACTTATCCTTTCCAGTTGGGTTTGTTGCGCAAGGACCTGGGTCTCCTGGTTTACTACATGTACTAGGCAGTTGTGCATTGAGCGAGTCCTCAAGCATATCAGGGATAGTTGGTAACGTCGAGGACTGTGTAACTATTTCCTTCACAGCTTCACTCTGAAATTCCTCAACCACAGGGCTAATGGGTAATGATGACTCGGGAATAATTTCCTTCTCGGCTTCATTCACGGTGTTGTTAAGGCCAACGAAGCGCACCTTAGCCTTGTCTGGCAAACTTGGTATTGTTACATTGCACCAGTCCTCAAACTCCGGATCCCACATTTGAATTTTGTACATCATGTCTGGCACGCACATGGTCACGCCGAAAGTTCTGAAAACTTCAGTTGGCAGATCACCTTTTTGTTCAACTTCAAAGATGTCCTTATCATCATTTAAAGTTACATGATACCTGTACTTGAAAGGCATTTTTCATGCTCCAAGAAAATCTGCAAAAAATTGCATTAACATGTAAACATCCACTTATATACAATATGTAGAAATAGGAGTACATTTACTCATATAGAGATATCTGTTTACATTTAATAAATATTTATTGTACAAGATATTAATGTGAACAGGACCTTAGCTAACAGATTCCGTCATTTTAACCTAGCCTATTCTAGTCAATAATCTGTCAATTCTGGATCATATTCCTCGGGAATGTTAAATTTCTATTTACAGCTTGTGACTCCCGAAATATAATACATATACATCATGATGCAAGATCAAAATAGAGTATCTCAGTCTCTTCAGACCGCGTTTTTCGTCAAAATTTTCATGGGAGTTCAGAGTTATTTGTCATTATTTCATCAAATCTTGCTGATATTGTGAGAATTTGTGAATTTTATACGAATTTGATGAACAAATTCCGATGAAAAAGCAAGCCCTGGACTCCCTATTGAGAACAAAACTCTACAATGTAAAAAACTAAATACATTTTGATACAGGGTGGTGATACGTCATGTCTACATGGTCTAGTCGTGGTCTACATAGAACTTCAGAGTGATCATCATATCTGTTCCTTTGCGATAGATCGGAAGTTGATGGTATGACAGCAATGCATCAGGAGAAAGTAGACAGTACTTGTCAGTCTCAGAAACAATATATGCATGGAAATGAGAACTGAACTCCTCTGTGAGCAGTTGCTTCACCAGCAAATGTACATAACCAGCTATCACGAAACACTTGTGAATCCTACCAAACTGGTAGCAATCGTGCTCAAACTTCATAACCACACAGCAATCAGACTCATAAGAGATACCATTAACTTTCACCGACTTTGCCTGGAATACATTTTCACTAAGACCAGTTAGAGGCAAAAGAAGCTCTTGTATTTCCACCAGCAGTAGGCGGACAGGGAAGAAACACCCGTTAGTAGATTCTAGGGGTTCCTGATCGAGAAAATGTGTACTTGTGTTGTACATTGATTGAAGAAACTGGTGTCTGCGGGCCATAGTTATGCAAACATTGCGATGGTTTTTTGATCGATGTATAACTTCTTTGAAATAGTTGTGCTTCCCCTCGTAACGAAGGGTCCAGCAGTGTACAAGGGGCCCAAACCAGAAGATTTCGCTCGCATAATGAATCAGATAGTGAGCTTTTGGTTTCACATTACTATCCGAGTTGAATTCAAAGTAAGACTGGAGAAGCGATGTAATTAGCAACCCCAGATAAGTTACTTGACCCTTCTGTATGGTTGGTGCACAGACTAGGTCTACAATATCCAACAGCTGAATGTACAGTCCCCACAGTTTATCTTCTTGTGGGACCAAATGTCCAATCAAGACTGGCAAGGTCCTTAACAGGCACCAAGCTTGTGAAGCCGTTTGTTTCACTCTAAATTTAGCTTGTTCAGAAGACATTCTTGTTGGGCGACTGACCTTGTCACTAGCACAGTAAGGAAATGTCTCAATGATGTCATTGAATTGAACTAGCGTGAAATATCCTTTGTCAACCCATTGCCTCACACAAAACTCAAGGAAATCAGTTCCAAATCCTTCAAAAATGTCATGTGCTATATCAGACGGTATTCCCCAGCTGACATGGTAGTAGTCTAGACTGTTCAGAGGAGACCGCGACTTAATGCCATATACTGAAGCCAGAGATCGATCAGTCTCAACAATTGACACTGCAGCATCATACGATGCAGCCGACCGGAGTTGGAAGTCACTCTCACTAAATTTGTCTTGCATTGTCTCTCTTATTGCCTTGCAAAACCTGCAGATACGATGAGCAACAAAGCTTTCCATCATTCCACTAATTTCGTGTGCAGCAAGATTATCTGCTACAAGCATTGTAACTGTGCCACAGAAATTAAAACGTCTCCCTTCTAAATCAATGGTTAGACCCTCTGTTTCCAGTGATTTCAGATCAGTTAGGTCTTTGGATTATGGACGCGGATATTCTCTAATGGACGACGGCTGGATTATGAATGACGGACTAGACGCTTGTAATTTCAACACCTCTGAAAGTCCGTATTTTTTCACAATGGCAGTCTTCACTAGCATTGCCAGCTGAATGGTATACAGTTTTGATCTGTACCTTGGTGGGAGATTGCCAAGAATGAAGTATATAGCAGTGATTTTGTACTGTTTGATTTTATTTCCAAGTGGATTAGACACTTGAAAGTCATCAACATACAATTGTATTTGTAGCATGGGGCTCTCCTTTGCAAATAAGCCATTAGACTTGTAGGCATTTCCATCACAGAAGTCTGTCAATTTTTGATCATTTGACTGGCGAGGGTTTAAAATGCAAGCCAACACATCATCATGGGCGAGTAAGCCCTTAAGCGTGTCCTTGATAGGGACATACACTAGTGTTTCTGAATTTCCCTTGATATCTTCACCTACAGTAAGTTCTACTGGCTCAATGTAACCGAATTCCCTCTTGAAAAATGAATTTTGCTTTTTAGCACTGGATAAGGATTCACAAGCAAGTATAGCTCTCTGTGAAGATTCAAAAATTTCATCACAACCAGTCAGATTGTGCAGATTTACACCGTTTTCCCGGAGAACTTTCTCAAGATAAACTCTGGTTTCATTTTGACACAAAGAAACAATATTTTCAATTTCATTGACCACATCAACACATGCATTCATGGGAAGTTTCTTCATTTCTCTGAGCATCAAAAGAAACTGCGCTATATGCTTCGCAAAATGAAAATTTCCTGTGATTCCTGCTCTGGACTGATCAGATGCTGTGTCCTCCATATCTACATGATTGCCATCATTTTCACCAGACAACTCCTGATTTTCATCCATGTTCTCAACTTGCTCTCTATCTGCTGTTTGTGACTTACTACGGGCGGATATGTTATTTTGATAAAAATCTGGATGTTTCCTCAATATATGTGACTGAAATGATTTTATGACGGTGTACGACTTTTGGCAGCTTTCAATACCACAAACAACAGAGAAGTTCCGTTGAAATTCATGGATACCTTTATAATGATGGATTAACTGTATGAAATGCCTTGTGCTGTAATGGCATCGACAACATGAAAATACACTGACATGTTCCAATCTGTTCATTTTTTTCAACTGCCAACAAAACTGACCAACTAGAACTGGTCAAATTTGACGAACGTCCATTAGTCAAAATGACGAACTCCTAGTCAAAAACTGACCAACTAGAACTGGTCAAATTTGACGAACGCCAATTAGTCAAAATGACGAACTCCTAAGTCAAATTGTCTGCCACCCAGTAAACGGTGAACTTTTTCTGCGAGCGTCAAACTTAGCAAGGCGGGAGGGGAACAATTATTCAACATTATTCTCCCGAAGACAATTCCCCTAACACTAAATCAGGATCTATCCCTGCTAAATACTAGTACTGCGCCGTACTGTACGGTAATGTGTTGTTTTGCCGGTCAGCATACCAACCAACCCAATGCCAGCTCCTCCCATATACTGGTCAACCAACTACTAATAAGTTAACTAAAATGTGGACCTTTAGATGTTAATTCATTTTCAGAAAGTGTTTTGAAAGTATTATTTAGCAAATGGGAGGATGGAACCGGATTTAAATTACCTCAGCACAACAGTAACACCAGAGAAGGAAAATGGCGCCCAGACAACTTCTTCAGTAGCCCCCTCTGGCGATTCATTTCCCGGTTATCTCCCTTTACATTGACTAATTATATATTCGTCAAAGTGACTAGCCCACTTGACTAATTTTGTTCGTCAACTTGACCAATATGGGCTCTTTACATTAATCAAATTTATTGGACTCGTATACACTTGTCAAAGTGACCAACCTACGTTAGTTCCACCTGTCTAGTGACTAGTTTGTGTTGGTCGATTTGACTAACTCGGTCCATTGAAGTTCGTCAAAGTTGATCGACTAGCCTTGTATTCGTCGTATTGACTAACCAAAGTTTTTCAGTGTGGGGTAGTTCTCCAGATATCTTGCAGACAAGGTCTGTATATACATGAACACGGACGATGGACATGGATAAATGCACACACACACCCAAACCTAATCAAATGAGGGGGCTATCCCAATGAACCTTCCATCCAAATTTGGTGAAATTCTGTCCAGTAGTTCTTCAGATATCTTGCAGAAAGGGCCCATATACGTATACATGTACAAGTACATGGACAGACGGACGGACACCGAACATGGACGAATGCACACACAAACCAAAACCTAATCAGATGAGAGGGCTATCCCAATAAAGCTTCCATCCAAGTTTGGTGAACTTCCGTCCAGTAGTTCTCCAGATATCTTGCAGACAAGGCCTGTATATACATGTACAAGTAGATGAACGGACGGACGGACACCGAACACGGATGAATGCATGCACACATACACCAAAACCTGATCAAATGAGGGGGCTATCCCAATGAAGCTTTCATCCAAGTTTGGTAAAATTCCATCCAGTAGTTCTCAAGATATCTTGCAGACAAGGCCTGTATATACATGTACAAGTAGATGGACGGACACCGGACGAATGCACGCACACACCAAAACCTGATCAAATGAGGGGGCTATCCCACTGAAGCTTCCATACAAGTTTGGTGAAATTCCGTCCAGTAGTTCTCAAAATATCTTGCAGACAAGGCCTGTATATGCATGTACAAGTAGATGGACGGACGGACGGACACCGGACGAATGCACGCACACACACACCAAAACCTAATCAAATGAGGGGGCTATCCCACTGAAGCTTACATATAAGTTTGGTGAAATTCCGTCCAGTAGTTCTCAAGATATCTTGCAGACAAGGCCTGTATATACATGTACAAGTAGATGGACGGACGGACACCGGACACGGATGGATGCACGCACACACACCACACACACTGTTTGCAGTTCTATGGTACTGACTGAGAACAGTTTTCTACAATTACAAAATACTTATTAAAATAAGATATCTTGTTCCAATCTAAGGCACGAAACATTTAGGCCTATATGCAAAATAGCCTTCATCAACAAAACCATGGCATCGCAAGAAGAATCTCCCCCGACAGAAGACTCCCCAATCCACACTCGCTCTGCAAACATGCCAGCCCCTCAACTGCAGAAACCCGCCAAATCCAGACCAGCAAAACCGATACAAAGAAGAGGAGGCAAAGGATCAGAAGACGACCCCCAACTCTACCAAGACCCAAGAGACGATATTCTCCTAATTGAGATCAGAGATGTTAAGGCTACACTAGCCACCATGGGGAACACTCTTGGACAAATGTCCAAATGCATGCAGGAACTCCAAACCTCATTTGATGTGATGAAATCACTGACAGAAAAGAATGTTCACTCTGCAACAAAGATGCTTCCCGGAACACCTCAGCTCCCAGTGAACCCGAAGGTCCCTCCACAAACCATCACGGGCAAGAAACAAGTTGAAACCACCACGGGGCTATCCGGAGCATCTCTTATTAATTCTGGCAAGAACCCTTACGGTCCATCAGATTTTTAACTGAGTCAAGTTGAAATGTGTTCATACACACATGCACACATACATACGTCTGTGTACCACATGTACACATATGCCTCAGCATTAGCAAATGGTTATATGTACATGCAAAATGGTACAAATTGTTTAGACAGACTTTTGTTACATATAATAGAAGAATACTGACAGATGCATGTATGATTGCAGAGCTGCAGATTAAGTCATTTTTACTAAGATAAACATGATAGGCCAGTATACTATAATTGAACAGAATACATGACACACGCTGCAAAAAGGCGCGAAGCTTGCATAAATGGCCGACTGCTTTTGCTTTACAAACCCGGATGGAATGGCGCCATCTATGCACCTCGAGAAGTTCCAGGAGCGCCATCTGTATATTCTCATACCCATAAAGAGTTCCCCCCTTGTTCTGGATTGCCGCTACAGTTGTTATTCACTTTGACCGGAAGTTACCGTACCGTCTTTATAAGTACGTAGAGTTAGCTAGCCCGCCGTATTCTCCTTTGATCTTTTGTTTTAATAAATCGAAAATAGCATAGATTCAAATAGTTTATTGGTAACTCCGCTCCCCAGAAATCGAGTCGTGCGATTATTTTCATATATGTTTACGCACTTGAACACTTGGTTGTAAATTCCAGACGACGACTATCTGCCAGTCCTATAATTCGGCTATTTTATCTTCACTCTTAAATATTTGTATCTTATACCGCTTCAGCCGGAGCTAGAGGTCGTGTGATCATACCTTTCAATATGTCCACATGAACAGCTACAATATAAAACGTGGCTGGGATACAAATCATTATACAGGACCACTTTTGGTCCTTGTGATATTTTAGAAATAGGCAATCAGTAAATATGCCTGTGAAGTCTTTTTGTCAGTACTGCGGCATGTTCTTTCACCACTCCTTTTATGTTGCGTTTAATTGCCTGTATATGGTGAGATTCTGCTGACGCACGTTCAAGGGTTGCGTCCTCGAAGCTTGCCCTCTGTACAAATCATTGAGTGTAGGTTTGAGACTGGTAAATATGTCGAAGAATGAAGCGCTTGGCGGGCCTCACAGTTGTGTTCTAGATAAGAACATGCATTATATTAATACAGCCCTGGTTTGGACCATTTTTCTATAAAATGGTCACATATAATTCATCATTTTCCATTGATCCAGATGACTCGATAGGCCTATTGCATCGTCATCTTTAATATTTTATGTAATACCGTTCAAGCCGGTGTTAGGGGGCCGTGTGGCCATACCAATCAGGATGTCCACATGAACATCTACAATAAAAACTTGACTGGGATACAATTCATGACAGCATTAATTTTGATTTTTTGGAGATATGTAGTCCGTATAATGAACTATGGGGTCATATGACTTCTTGTCAGTACGCCAGCATCTTTCTTCACCACTATATGTTGCATTGAATTGAAGAGGTGAAGATTTCAAATGAAACCAACGAGTGATAAAAGTATACAGTTGTAAACACAGAGGCTCGTTACCGTTGGTTACTTTCAGCGTAAATTGGCGGAGGGGGCAGTTCCGGGGAGTAAAGGAGAGAGAGAGAGAGAATTCAGGTTTAATATCGCGTTCAGCAATATTTCAGCTATAGCGACGGTCAAACAAAATTCTAAGTACTCAAGCCAATAACTTAGAGAAATAAATTTTGATGTCGCGTTCAGAAATGTTTCAGCTATATAGCGACGTTCAAACAAAATTCTAAGATTTATATCGATCACTCGTTCGTAATACAGATCGCATCAGGCTATTTATAGAGATGGTTCTAAAGAAAGTGAGAGAGTAGCAAGTGCTACTATCTTTAGTTCCAACACTAAAACGAGTCGACTACCAGGTAAAAGTTCGATATTCACTGCAGAAGCAAAAGCCATATTGTCGGCTTTAGAAGGTATTGGGTCCACTAAAAGGAAAAAATAAATCATATTCTCAGATTCACTGTCATGCCTCCAAGCGATCAAAAGTGGAACTTCGACTCACCCCACTGTCTTGAGTATTCTACAACTACATGACTGTGGATTTGATCAACAGATTGATATTGTGTTTTGTTGGATGCCTAGTCACGTTGGCATCAAATGTGCCCTAGATGATGAGGTAGATCCTGTTGGAATCCCATATAGCGATTTCAGACCCTCTATCTGTAATTATGTGAGGCGGCTGTTTCGGTCTTTATGGAATGCTGTTAATAATAACAAACTTCATGAGTTCAAAAAAACTCTTAGGCTATACTCATCTGAACAGCCAGAAACGTTTCGATCAAACCATGGCGATGTAGAATCGGCCGTACACGATTAGCTCACAAACATTTACTAAAAAAGGAGCCAGTCCCAAGGTGTATTCCATGCCATGAAGATCTCACGGTGAAACATATTCTTATAGAATGGATAGATTTTAAGATTGTAAGAGATGCTTTTTATCGAGCGACTACTTTGGAAGACTTTTAGTCGAGTGATGGAGGATGGCATCTTGGGTCATTTGAGAGACGCAGTCTGTTCTCTCGATGGAGGCCCAGGCGCATGTCGGCTGTACGTTACGAAAGCACGAGACGACTAATTAATGATTATCTGCAGGCCATGGAGATGTTCGAGTTACCAACAGGCATAGCGTTGAGGGAAGGGAGACGCTATGAATCTTAGCTAATGCCAACGTGACTAGGCGGCAACCAATTGCAACAGAACACAATATCAATCTGTTGATCATGTAGTTGTAGAATATTCAAGATGAGTCGAAGTTCCACTTTTAATCGCTTGGAGGCATGACAGTGAATCTGAGAATATGACATACCGGTATTTAAGAGTGATGAGCCAAATTGATTAGATGCAGTGTCCAATACGGTTCGGTGAGATTCCAAAATTGGTAAGGTCTTGAAATATAGGTAAAGGTGAATGAGAGTGATTCCCTGGATCAGTTAAGTCCGATTGTTTTCCAATACGTGCGTTGAAATCTCCACCAATTAATATATCACCTTTAGTTGAATAGATATTAACCTCTTGTTCAAGTTGAAGAGAAGGATCAAAATTGTTTTTGTGCCAAAAAGGTGAATTTTCTGGAGGAATATATATGGGACAGATATAAAGATCTTTGTCCAAATGGAGTTTGTTTTTGTTCAGTTTCACCCATATGGAATGGCCTTTGTGTTGCTTGATAATTTCTATGCTATCATGTAGATAAGTAACCCAGAAACTCTGGCTGTGATAGGTGAATATATATAAGGGGGCGTGGCATTCCTATCCGATTCAGCAATCTGTACTGCAGTTGGCACAATTCTCACAAAAGAAAAAAAGGCCTGAAATCCCTACTTACAGACAAGGCCTGTCTATACATGTATAAGTAGATGGACAGGCAGACAGACAACATACCCAGACGAACGCATGCATGATGCATGCATACCGAAACCTAACCAGATGAGCCCATTGCAATGAAGCTTCCACCCAAGTTTGGCGAAATTCCGTGGGGTAGTTCTCCAGATATCTTGCAGACAAGGTCTGTATATACATGAACACGGACGATGGACATGGATAAATGCACACACACACCCAAACCTAATCAAATGAGGGGGCTATCCCATGAACCTTCCATCCAAGTTTGGTGAAATTCTGTCAAGTAGTTCTTCAGATATCTTGCAGAAAGGGCCTGTATATACATATACATGTACAGACGGACGGACACCGAACATGGACGAACGCACACACAAACCAAAACCTAATCAGATGAGAGGGCTATCCCAATAAAGCTTCCATCCAAGTTTGGTGAACTTCCGTCCAGTAGTTGTCCAGATATCTTGCAGACAAGGCCTGTATATACATGTACAAGTAGATGAACGGACGGACGGACACCGAACACGGATGAATGCATGCACACATACACCAAAACCTGATCAAATGAGGGGGCTATCCCAATGAAGCTTCCATCCAAGTTTGGTAAAATTCCATCCAGTAGTTCTCTAGATATCTTGCAGACAAGGCCTGTATATACATGTACAAGTAGATGGACGGACACCGGACGAATGCACGCACACACACCAAAACCTGATCAAATGAGGGGGCTATCCCACTGAAGCTTCCATACAAGTTTGGTGAAATTCCGTCCAGTAGTTCTCAAAATATATTGCAGACAAGGCCTGTATATGCATGTACAAGTAGATGGACGGACGGACGGACACCGGACGAATGCACGCACACACACACCAAAACCTAATCAAATGAGGGGCTATCCCACTGAAGCTTACATATAAGTTTGGTGAAATTCCGTCCAGTAGTTCTCAAGATATCTTGCAGACAAGGCCTGTATATACATGTACAAGTAGATGGACGGACGGACACCGGACGAATGCACGCACACACACCACACACACTGTTTGCAGTTCTATGGTACTGACTGAGAACAGTTTTCTACAATTACAAAATACTTATTAAAATAAGATATCTTGTTCCAATCTAAGGCACGAAACATTTAGGCCTATATGCAAAATAGCCTTCATCAACAAAACCATGGCATCGCAAGAAGAATCTCCCCCGACAGAAGACTCCCCAATCCACACTCGCTCTGCAAACATGCCAGCCCCTCAACTGCAGAAACCCGCCAAATCCAGACCAGCAAAACCGATACAAAGAAGAGGAGGCAAAGGATCAGAAGACGACCCCCAACTCTACCAAGACCCAAGAGACGATATTCTCCTAATTGAGATCAGAGATGTTAAGGCTACACTAGCCACCATGGGGAACACTCTTGGACAAATGTCCAAATGCATGCAGGAACTCCAAACCTCATTTGATGTGATGAAATCACTGACAGAAAAGAATGTTCACTCTGCAACAAAGATGCTTCCTGGAACACCTCAGCTCCCAGTGAACCCGAAGGTCCCTCCACAAACCATCACGGGCAAGAAACAAGTTGAAACCACCACGGGGCTATCCGGAGCATCTCTTATTAATTCTGGCAAGAACCCTTACGGTCCATCAGATTTTTAACTGAGTCAAGTTGAAATGTGTTCATACACACATGCACACATACATACGTCTGTGTACCACATGTACACATATGCCTCAGCATTAGCAAATGGTTATATGTACATGCAAAATGGTACAAATTGTTTAGACAGACTTTTGTTACATATAATAGAAGAATACTGACAGATGCATGTATGATTGCAGAGCTGCAGATTAAGTCATTTTTACTAAGATAAACATGATAGGCCAGTATACTATAATTGAACAGAATACATGACACACGCTGCAAAAAGGCGCGAAGCTTGCATAAATGGCCGACTGCTTTTGCTTTACAAACCCGGATGGAATGGCGCCATCTACACACGCAATTTCCCCACAGAACGGACCGGAGTTGCGAGGAGAATGGACGGACAAATGCAATGGACCAGAGCGGAGACGGACTTTTGTGGACCGTTACGGACAAAACCATCGGAGAATGGACGGACCGTTACAGTGTTCTCCGGTCGTTTCTGGTCCGGAATGGTACCATTTTCTCGTTCTCCGTCCATTCTCCGTTGCAGCTCTTTGTTGTCTTACGGTAGAAATAGTCTAATATATTGACGGTCCGCTCATTCTCCGTTTTCTCATGAGAATGAACGGAGAATGGGTCATTGGAAACGAGCGGAGACGGCACGGAGACGATTGTATGTGAACTCTCCTGTTTGGAGGCGGATAAGTCAAACAGCGTTCCAAGTCGCGCGCTCACGGTCAGCTGTTTTCAAAATCTCAGTGGAAGCACACTCGGTGAGCAGGTGCCCCTCCACACGAAACAAATATCGATGACTACGTCCGATTTGCTCACCAGATAACCTGAACTGACCCCTGGGTCTTCTTGACCACCTGTTGATGCATTATGGTTTCAAATGCTGTTCTCAGAAAACAGTTTTTCTGCTTGATGTCGACGTTTTCACACAGTCTGTTACAACAACAACAGTGACAGCAAGCGTCGGGCAGTGATGATGGTGATTGACCAGTTGACAGTCGAATAGGATTATAGCAACAGGTAACTATGCGAGTGTTTAGCCTGACATCATTATCGTAATTAGCGAAATTCTAAAGAATTCTTCAACAACAAAGAATCCGGAACATGGGCCCAAGTAGTTCAACAAGCTGAACCCTGCTGACATTTAATTTTGTGATATTGACAATGCATTGTCAATATCACAAAATTAAATGTCAGCAGGGTTCAGCTTGTTGAACTAGGGCCCAAGTAAACCTTGCTGCTCCAAAACAACCCATGATGCAATGCATAACATTGACAACCCTTCTCAGATGTTTACATCAGAAAAGGCAATGACCAATGACATGCATGAAAGTTTGTTATGGAGCAGTTTTGATTAATCAAAGCTTCAGAAATGTTTTATCATTTATTGAAAGACAATAGGCCATATGTTTGAAGATTAGTGTATAAGTAGTCCGTAGCAGTTCAAGCTGTGAGGATTATCTCAGCTGAGCACTGCTGCTGTCAGAGTGAAGCCATTTGACATGTTTGATGAGTTCTCGAAAAATAAAACTGAACTATTAAAGTGAAAACTGAAATGATCATGAATTCCTTCATCGATTAAGAGGTGTGGGTCTGTGAAGAGATCATAATGAAAATATTGCTGAATGTGCAGTACCGTATCCCTGTATGACAAAGTACATTAGACATGTTAGAATAGTGCACTGAGTACCCTAATCTGTACAAATAAAATTTGATGGTGGAAAGACAATATGAAGACAGAACACCTTAAAACTAACTGTAGATAAGAATAAAATTTATTGATCAAGGTATAAAGTCTTTGCAGATCAGCAATACAGTTAACATAAATGAATGAACACAATCACAGAAGAACACTTTACCAAAGTTCTGTGTATAAGGTGTGCCAAGAAATGGACACTCACATTATCTTAGTTAGGTCTTCACACACCAGCAAAACTTGGTCATATGGATAAACATGATGACTGGAGGTGTAGTGACACAGGAGGGGTAGAGTGAGTATTAATCTGTTAAAATATTCTTGTTTTGTCGTGCTGAAATTTCAATATTGTTGAGAGTCTGTGCCATGAAAATCCTTGAGAAAGATAGTGTTGTCCTTGAATTTTATTTATTAGTTCTAGCTCTCTCAAAAACAATTTCCTGCTGTAATTCTACACCCCCCCCCCCCTTCCCATATTCACAAACTATATTCACACTTTATACCCTGTCTCATTTTACAAAGATTTTATTTCAGGCTGAGCTTCATCATCAATGTGTCAATGCAGTAAAAAAGAAAGTTTCCATGGACCTGGAAATTTGTCTTCCACTTTGGGTGAGACCCTTGAACATCTTGAGAGTCATAAATATGTAACTACATATTTCAATTCTAGACAACATAATAATTCATAATCATTGAAATTTGAGAGAAAATTTAAACTCAGCAAACTGGAACTCTGACATCATCAAATTTCTCAAACCAAAATTCCCTGCCACATATACACAAATAAATGATTCTTATTTCGTATATTTAACTATTTATCTATTATCATACATTGTTTCTGTGTTTCATAGGATCAATGTGCTGCATTTCATGGACTCAGTTTACTTCATATAGGTACTGCAGCCTGCCTGATCTCGTTCTGTATCGATGATAAAGTACTGGTACTGTCAATATTATGTCCATGGTACCGAGTGAATATCTGGATGTTTAACATGAAGACAGACACGTAGAAGACGGGATCTGTTTTTGAGTATATGTAGGTGAACAATTATAACAAACTGTAGTTGGATATGTTCAATTCCATGTAACTATGTAAGCTTACTATATACATGAGGTAGAAGATTTAAATTGCCTGATACAATGATTTAATGACTGAAGTATGAGTTTGATACATTCAGAGTTAAGTGCATGTATTTAGTCAGCAACTTGCCTTCAAATGACAGATCATCCTTCCAATTGGAACCACTCCGAAAATGATTATTATCATGAAAATTTACTTCAAAAGAAGCCAAAATTTCAAAAAGGACAAGAAAATTCCATGAAAATGTGGATGGAGTTCTGATCTTCATTCACTCTCCTGTAATTGAGGTGATGATATGTTCTTCCAATGTTTTCTTTTGATAGTCATGAATAGTGCAAAGATCGCACCAGAAGACTGACCAAAGAACTGACTAGAGCTGCTAGAATCACCACCAGGTTCGCAGATTACGAGAGACTTCAACACTCCAAACAGCTACTTGCAGCTACTTGCAGCTCACAGTAAGACAAAATTTGGATCTCCAGCAGGATTGAGACGAGTCTTCATCTTTTGTAAGTTACTAATATTTCATCACGTCTTCCAGAACCAAACTATGGTAATTCCCCTAATAATTCAGTCACAGGAAGTTCACTTTCCAACTCTGTTATTCAAACACAGAGAAAAAGTAGCATTCTCATTCTTCATTCAAATTGAAGAAAAATCACATAATGACAAATGTGACACTTTGTAGCTGGTGCCATGAAGAATATTTCCAGATATAAGTCATATTTGCTGCACTTCCGGTGATTGAATTATTAGGGTAACTATACAGACTTTCACATACTGAATAGCTTTGTGAATAACTGAAATGCGCTATAAATATGGAATACTTGGTGAACAGGCATGGCCTATATTAACACCTCTCCCCTCATAAAGTTACATTACAATAAAGTTGATGAAATACATAACATGCCTCACAGCGAGTAGAAGACAGCATTGTATTGAACTGAAGATAAACGATGAGAAAAGAAGAAATAAGTAAATGGACTATGGACCTAGAAAATAGGTTTTACTTTCATCTGTAAGTTGTCAAACATACATGGACTTTCAATCCTGATTGGTAAAATTATGTATAAGTACAATGTGTGCTCAGAGCACTTAGATCAGATTTCGTCTGAATTTCCTTGCTGATCTCTGCCATCATCTGTACTTATCATGCATGTTCTTGTTAACAGCGAAAAGTAAGTTGAGTCTATTCATAGCACTGATTTCCAATTCCACTAATTCATATATTGAATTTTTTCAGCAGATTAAATGCTTGGCAATGACATGAATGAAGATGATATAAATTTCAGACAGAAGATGTGGCATGAAGAAAAGATTAGGTCACAGTACATACTAGAATGTTATCTCTTGATCAACAGAAAATAATTCACCTATCCAAGTTTTAAGATGTCTACTCCTCTTCAGAACAAGGGCTCACTCACAAAGACTTTCTGGGCTTAGACAGGTGGGGCCTTGCTGAAGACCATGCTGTTCATCTGTCTAATATCCTCATCAGTTTTCTCATTATCTCTTAAAGTATGGCTTTACAAATTCATGCAATGTATGGGGATGGTTACAGAACTGAGCCATTTTGAGGATGACGGACCTTGACCTATTTTTCCAAATACAACAAATAGTTACATGAAATTGATTAAATGATATTAGCACAGTATTTCTTGATGTACAATGTAGGTGTAACTCTTTGCCCGATGGAGGCTTACTAGCATTGCCTCAGGGTGACTCAATTTGACACCCCTACCTAGTTTATGATGACGGCATTTGACACCTTATGTAATAAATCATTTAGTTAACTTCACTCAGTAATATTTTATTTCAGGAAATATCAAACATGCTAAATTATTGGTCACTGTAGTAAAAAAACTTAATTAACCTTTGGCCCCAGCCCTCCAAATTAAAAAAGCAAAATGCATTTTCAGAACACTTCAGCTCACTTAAAGAAACTTGACGTACATGTATCTTGCCCTAGTCAAATTATAACCTGACGTTAACCTACAAGTCCATTTTTATTGCATGGACCATAGTATCTCAAAGGATCATACACTACACTTGATTCTGACGTTGGACCAGTGACCTTGACCTAAGTGACCTTGATGATGAGTGACCTCGACCTAATTTCTCAAACCGAGACTGGTACATGCATATCATCAAATTGAAAAACTTTTAAAAGAAAACTTTCCCACTTAATTGCATTTAAATCCTGACAGCTGGGTAGTTTTTGTTCATTTGCATGTTTTTTCATCAAATGCCTTCCTTTGTGCTACAAAAGTTGGGACCCCCTTCAGATCAGTTGAAAACAATTCTTAGTTACAGAAGTACATAATTTCCTTTTATGTAGTCGACAGGAGTAGGCTACATGTACCATCTGCAAATTGTCAGGTAGTGAGTGAGTGAGTCCATCCGAATTCTTTCGTCGGCAAAATAAGGAGAACCGTTAGAACCTTGATTTTTTGCATGAAGGTGCATTAGGGGACTGTTACCAGCAAGTTCTGAGCTGACCTACTTTTAATGAAAATTTCTGGTGATTTTTGATGAAAATCACTGGTGATTCTGACTTGGACTGTACCAATCTTAATATAGACAGGATTTCAACTTGGGGCGGGGGATTTCCAAGAGTTCAGTGCGTGTCGGAGTCCTAATGCCTACCCTACTTCATAGGTCCTGTCACGTTAGTCACACTGCCATGTGTACATCCCATATTACTACATGCAATACCCAAGAGATTACGGTGCTCCAAACTTAAGACCAGACACCAGTCTTTCGTTTTTGAAAATAGCTGGAGTGCTGTTAATCACACTCCTAAAGTTTGAAAAAGGATTTTAAGGAGTGTGATATCACACTCCTCCAGGTTACAACTTAGGGAGGCTTAATTGGCGAGTGCTATTGTTCACACTCCTGAGCTAATTTTCAGGAGTGTGATGGAGTGTGATCACACTCACACTCCTCAAAAACGAATGACTGAGACACTGATGAAGATTACTAGCTGGGCTGATCAGTGTCCAGGATAATAGGAACTGTGGACACTCGTGTTCTGGCACATGTAGGCACTGTCATGATATGACTAAAAAAATGTTGAAAACGATGTTAAATCCTACTCACTCACTCACTCACTCACTTACTACATGCAATACCCAAGAGATTACAGCTCTCCAAACATAAGACCAGACTCTGATGAACTTAAAGATGTAATCAGCCTCAAATCTGGGCTGAAATCAATGTCTCTCAAACTCAGCGAAAGTGACATATGTTACAACAGGTACAAAATGAAACACATTTGACCACAAAAAAACTAAATTTGTTTCTACCATTCACGAGAAAATAGAAGGAAATGATCTTTAAAAATAAACAGCATGGCATGCCGTTTATTTTTCCACGGCCGTGTCAACAAGCGTATACACGTATGGTGCATTCTACCAACGTATTCCGTGCGACAATTCCGAACCGAAGGCACGAGCCATGACGTTATCCCATGACTGCAGCTGTGCAGCATTCAAATTCGTGAGCGTCGCTACGTCACTCATACGTCACGCAGTGACGTCATTTTCCTCTCCGCGTACAACACACACTCAATGACGAGACAGAAAAGCCGTCGAAGCGGGCAGAGTTACAAATTTCTCTGACAAGATATTCTTGCATTCGTTGCATATGACGATCCCACTATCATCAAATATAATACATATGATGCTTTGGTAATCTTCCCTGCTGAAAAAACGCACAGGGGAGAGTTTACAAAATCCATTCATTTTGAGGCTGATTACATCTTTAACAAAAACCCCACGAGTTTAAATACATCATATTTTAGCCAACTCCACCGTCTGATTCCTTTGAGAACCAACAATTTTCCTCTCGACAGTTCTTTTGTTTCATGCAACATGTTGTAGCGGGCTAAATACATTTCCTTTTTGGGGAATATTGATTATCATAAAAAAATATTGTAACATGTGTATAAATACTCTTTTTAATATTTCAGGATTTGAGCAAGTCAGTGCCATAGCCATAGAAACAACTCTGTTATGCCTCCATGATGTTAAAGTACAGCAAAATAGGTTGAATCGTACCCTCCAAACATGCCAAATGCTGAAATTTCTGTGAAAGGTAAAAGCCTATTCAGGGTAACACTTGGTTGTATTACATCCATATATACATGTAATTATAGTTTTTTTCCTTCCACTTGCAGCATTCAAACATTCAGTGTGACGTAATTTCCAAATAACTGGAGAGCAAGGAGAATCTAAAAGCCTTTGCATTTCACCTTTAAATGTTTGTAATCTGTCTTTCCCTTCAAGGACCCCATTCAAGACAACTCCTTTCTAACCCCACCTTATATATATATAAGTTTACATCCCCACCTCCTTAATGATACTGAGTCCATCCTCTATCTCCCAAACTTTGCACACCCATTAACCTCATGGGACACATCCATTACCCCCATGAGTGTCCCCACCCTCAAGGAACTGAGCCCCAACTCATTGTAGATTTACGGGACATATCCATCACCCTTCCCCCATCCCAGGGCATTGTGCCCACTCCAAGGGTGAGTGAGCTAGTGAAAAGGATTTAACATCCCTTTAAATTTAACATCCCTTTAAACAGTATTTTAGTCCTGTCATGACGAACCAACTCCAAGGGAAATGAGCCCCACCCTCCATCTCCAGAAGTGCATGTACATCACATACTAAATGCAATATCCGAAGCAATTACATGTAACAGTGCTCCAAACTTGAAGCAAACTCTGATTGCTTTTTTATACGCCCGCCAAAAGGCGGACGTATTATGTGATGGCGGGTTCCGTCCGTCTGTCCGTTTGTCTGTCTGTCCGTCCCTCGTCTCCGGTCTATATCTGGGACATTTTTCTATCTAGAGTTCCAATTTTTGGTGAGTGGATACCCTACAGAGGTCAAAGGTCACTGGCCTAAAAAACAGAAAATCACTGAAGTGTTCGTGTCCGGTGTATATCTGTGAACGTTTTCTATCCATAGTTGCAATTTTTTTTTGAGTGGATACGCTAGGTGGAGACGATATGTCGCATACCAAAATTGAGGTCGAGGTCAGAGGTCACCTGCCTAAAATCAGAAAATCATTGACAGTTTTCTACCTGCATTTCTAATTTTTGGTGAATGTATGCCCTAGGGTGGAACAATGCGTTGCATACAAAATGGAGGTCAGAGGTCGACGGTCAGTGTGACCGAAAAATCAGGAAATCATTAAAAATTTCTAAATTTTGTGAGTGGATTCAATAGGGGGAAATGAAGTGTCGCATACCAAAAGTTAGGTCAAGGTTGAAGGTCAAAGGTCACTGTGACCCCAAGATCAGGAAATGATTAAAATAACATTTTTTTTGTGTCAGTAGATACATTAGGGGGACATATGTCACATACCAAAATGTAGGTCAAGGTCAAATTCAAGGTTACTGTGATCCAAAATCGTGAAATTGTTACAAATTGTGATTTTTTGTGTCCATTGAGAAATTACGGGGAGACGGTTTGTCATGTACCAAAATTTAGGTCGAGGTCAATAGTCAAGGTCACTGTGACCCCAGAATCAAGAATTTTTTTTGTCAGTAGATACATTAGGGGGACAGGATGTGTCGCATACCAAAGTGCAGGTCAGGGCCGAATGTCAAGGTCACTGTGATCCCCAAAATCATGAAATTCATAAAAATCATGATTTTTATCTCGCCTGACGAAGTAAAGGGGAGATATTGTGAGGGGGGAAAGACGATGTCATCGTCAGTGTCCCCGGCCTGGAAATGATAAGGTTTTTGGTTTAGCAAATTCAGAAAAAAATCTAGAAAATTTAGAAAAAATATTAAAAAAAATAAAAAAAATATGGGGTGTGGGTACTCCACCTG
>JAVTVY010057249.1:0-30268 GCA_036873755.1 Hanleya hanleyi | reverse complement strand
CCAAGATAACCAAACACTTGGATCAGGTATACGTACGCAACAATGCTCCATAAATTCTCAAAATAAAATTTTGGTGTAGCAAATCAAATGATAGTACATCAGTCGTTTACTTTATGAGGTTGAACGGCCATGCCCATCGGCCATGAGGTTCAACTATGACCATCGAATTACTAATCTCTCTGATTTTCGTCATCGAAACACAAATTCTTCATCGAAACACAAATTCATCACCAAAACATAAATTCGTTATCGAAATACAAATTTGTCATCGCAATGCAAAGTCATTATAGAACACATCATCAAAACACAAATTCATCCTGGAAACATAAATTCATCATCGAAGCACAAATTTTATTACAGATATATGACCTGAACACACCTTTGGCTATGAAACACTAGGACGATGATCTCTGTCCAAAGTCAAAAGAAACTTTTTATCCCGATAAAAACATACATTGTACAGCGATTGCATCATTGGCCATTCTAGCGTTCTCAAATCTTTATTGTTTGCTTTAAAGCGCGTGAAAGTAATTTGTTTTACCCAAAACAGATGTTTCTCTTAGAATAAGATCTCAATATATATAGTGATAAATTCTCAGCGATCTATTTCCCGTGGTAATGTAAACTTTCATCCGTTTTTATAAACAAAACAGAAGATCTAATGGTTCTGATGTTCAAAAATGAATCTACCTTTTCAATCGGGCCTGATAACTGATTACATCGTTCTGTGACCTATAGACTTAGATGATGAAATAAATCAAGATTGTTCTTGGAAGCAATTTCAGGAAGAGACAATGCATAGGTCAGGGCGCTTCACTAAATCTCCCTGAGACGATGAACAAATAACAGGAACGAGTGACGAATCCAGAAAAGCGTTTTGGGGAAGGTATTGCGCCACTATTTCTAAAAACTCTGCCGTTGAATGTATGTGGATATTGAAATATATTGTTGCGGTGTATTCGGCTCTATATCTACTAAATGGAAGTTAAAATTCACGGGAATTAATATTCGCGGAAAACGCTCCACCGTGAAAGCCGCGAACGATAATGTCCCGCTAATAGGTATTTACAGTATGTAGCTATCTTAACCCTACCTGGCCTGGGGGGGGGGGGGGGGGGGGCGGAAAGTGCCCCCCCTAGTGAACTTTTCTCTGCTGCTCCGAAACGACAAAACCGAGGAGGCTGAAACTTGGTGACTTTTAAGCTTTTCTTATTGGGGTCATTTTGAGTCTATTTTCAATAACCTCCGGGCAGAGGATCATGGGTAAATTCAAAATGGCGGACATTTGGTATCCGCGAAAGTCATGTTTTTCAATCTTTTCGCTCCATTTCTTCAAATTTTCCTTGCCTAAAAGGCCTTAAAAGTATTTTATTTATGTAAAACTAATTATTCTCTATTTTATTAGATTTTTTTCGAGAGAAAAATCTGAAAAATGAAAATTTCGAAAAATCGACCCCAAAAAGGCCGAAAAATGGCTTCCGCGAAGATTACGTCACTGTGACGTCATCATGGCGGCCATCTTGGATGTTTTTACATTTTCCGGTAGAGCTTGAACCCAAGATACTGTGTGGTAAGTTTCACCGCTCTAGCCTTAGTGGTAGAGAAAATATATAGGGGGGCACTTTCCGCCCTCCCCCCCCCCCCCAGGCATGCCAGGCTGCGATTCACCCCAAATCGCTCAGGCCAGATAGGGTTAAGGAACGACCAATCTGTTGTCCTTAACCAATCGGGTGCTGCTTAGCCCGATGCTACAATTTCTTTATTTATGGGTTACACAACCTTGCGACAAGAAAAATGTGGCATTCGAGGCAAAATTGCAACTAAAGCACCAAGGAACACTAATCGCCTATAATGTGGTCGCAAATAGCTGTTGAATCGTTGGCATAGATTACTGATAGGACATCTGCATTTTTATATGCCATATATGCAGTGGTGGTCAACGATATGTCAGTAAATCAATCAATCCTACGCAACTTTCTTGAAACAAATACTGAACAATCAATCTGATACGCCAAAAACACATTGTTAAGGTAGGGTTTCATTTGGTATAGTACTACTCCAACCATTCTGACAGCGAATGTAGAATATGGTGTCGGTATGACATCGTCAACCTATACAGAAGACAATACCGTGTATTATTGGTCCTGAAGATCATAGCACTTCATCGTGTATCACGAAGATCCAATATTGAGTTATCTAACTACCCTGATTTCGGAGAACAGCCTAGCCAACGCACCTGGTCATACACGGTACCACACTTCAGAGGATTAGTTCATTGTACAATAGATGCATTTTATTCTAGGAAGGTTTGATTTTACCATATTTTATCTGGCCTGGGCTATTTGGGACCTGTTGTGATCCCTGGAGCTAGGGGAGCTGAAATTTACCACACTATGCCCTTGGGTCAGGCTCTACCAGAAAATGTAAAAAATCCAAGATGGCCTCCTTGATGACGTCGCAGTGACGTCATTTTCAAAAACAGCATTTTTTGGTCGATTTTTCAATCAGATTTTCCGAATTTTTTATTTAGGCAATTTCTCCGCAAAAACTGCGTGATAAATTAGTAAATATTAATGTGATGTGAAATAAAATAGTTTTTGCCCGCTTTTCATCGCGGAAAAGCAGAAAGGACCTGGTACGATAAGATGAACAAACGGCCCCGGCGAGCAGTCCATTCACAGCGGATCACGTGACTTCAGTCGAATTGAATGGATTCGGGATGACCGCCGAGAGCGCGGTTTGCAAGGCCAAGCATATTTTACTCGTGGTTTTACACCCTTTTCCCTCTTATTAAATTGATGCTGTTATATGATATCTTCGTGCCATCCCTGTTACGTTAATGTCGTTAATTGCATAAATAAGAAGTTGAATACGGAAATGAAATGAATAGATTTTACTCTATGAATTGAGATAACCAACAACTCTCGAAGGGTCATTTTTGTTTTAGCGTATGCAATGTACTGTAAATATACCCTCATGTGCGGTAGCTGACGAGCATCCTATATGGCGTTCGACTGACAACCACGCACAATGTGGTGAATAAGGGTAATCAGCAATGTTTAAAGTTCCGAATGCATATGCTCTTAGTTCATCGTGCCCATAGTAACTGTTGCACGACCAGCTGTTTTATTTGACCGAAAGGTCCTTCTGGGTTTACGCTGATCACCAGCTGCACATGCGCTACGTCTTTACTGGTGGTAGAACTGTTGTCGGTAAGGAATAACATAGATGCGCTATGGCCGTAAACTTCATTTGTCTATTTACCCATTATGATTGGTCAACAGATAATTTTCTCATTTGGCCTTGATTTCGTCTGCTTGCCTTGCAAGTAGGAATGATAATGGCAAGAGCTTTTCAAATGACGAAGTTAACATGCTATTGGATACAATTTATACAGTGCAGCATGTCTACAATTATTGTTGCATGGTTACATAAAGTCATAATAACAGAACAAGTATAGTCACATACAAAACAATGATTACAGAGAGACGACTGCTGGTTGGCCACTTGTGGGTGTTTCCGTGTACTCAGACATGCGTACTTTACAGTTCTTGGTCTCCATGCACCTAAAGACATGCGCATAACTCATTTTCTGGAACCAGTCTGCGAATACTGAAATAATGTTTTAATGACTCTGAATCGATCAAATAATTAAGTGATATATTTTCGGTATTAGCAATTGAGGGATTCCCCGTATTTTTCAATGAACATTTTTTCTTTTTCCAACCTGATGCTTACATCGTCCGTGTTAAATTTAAAAAACGGAAAAATGGAAAATTTAATCTCAAGATGGCTAGCACAATCTGCCACATGTTTACTCACTTTGAGATGGCGTAGTCTAGGTGTTTCTATTTGTTGTCGGTGTACGCGAGTCCGTGATTTCAGACGGTCCCCTGTTTGGCCTATATATGGAGCGCCACATCCATTACAAGTCAGAACACACAGAAGATTTCTAGAATTACAGTTCATATTATGTTTAATTTTGAACTGTTTGTTAGTTTTCCGAAAGAGATATGAACTGCCAATAGTGAGATTTAGACAACATTTACATCGTACGTCTCCGCATTTTGATGTTGTATAGACTTGATCGGAACTTAGCTCATGCTTAGCTTTTGTAAGTACATGTATACGATAATCTATGATCTACATCCTTATTGTATACGATAATCTATGATCTACATCCTTATTGTATACGATAATCTATGATCTACATCCTTATTGTATACGATAATCTATGATCTACATCCTTATTGTATACGATAATCTATGATCTACATCCTTATTGTATATGATAATCTATGATCTACATCCTTATTGTATACGATAATCTATGATCTACATCCTTATTGTATACGATAATCTATGATCTACATCCTTATTGTATACGATAATCTATGATCTACATCCTTATTGTATACGATAATCTATGATCTACATCCTTATTGTATACGATGTGTTTAATTATGAGCCTGTTACCCCATACATATTGTTTGTGATGAGACCTATGTCAGACAAAGTCAGAGCTGACATCCAGTAGCAAGCGTCAGATCTAACATTCAATATTCAGCCTTCGCCCATAAAGAATTTTCGCATCAATAATTGAATAAAATATTTCGCATGACAAATACCGTCAATTCTAAATATGTATGAAAATAAAAGTAATACAAACACGAGATGGTTTCCTAACAGTGAAAAACGGTCAAAAGTGTTCAATTATTCCTTATCCAAATGAATTTCCGATGTCGTTTTCCAGGGTATCTATCCCAGTCACGCTTTGATAGTGTGTGATCATTTGAATACCATGGAGATATAAAACACATGGTATCCTAGGCCCGGGTTAAGCAAAATGTAGAAACAAGCTACGAAACGTAACGCCAGATATATTCTTTTCCTCGTGCCATCGTACACATATTCTACGAACTACCCTTACTGGAACAAAACAATCGAATTATTGCTTGATGCCCTTCAGAATGTGAGCGTATAATGATCAAGCATTTTAGGGTGCCTGCATTTTATATTGGTCATTGAATGGACGGAGTGTTGTGAGGTTAGAATGAGACATATACATGTATCATCACAATGATTAGTTTTTCTTTCTTGGGATGCATCTAGACATGATACAGTCCGAATATTGGGCTGTTGAGTCATGTGACTTCTTGTCAGTACGTCGTCGTCTTGCGTTTATGTTGCGTTTAATTAGGTATCTTGATATCTCTACAAAATGGAAATAATATTCGAGAATCAAGTGGAAAATACCATACTTATGAAAGAATATATAAGCTAATCGGTTAACAGGGTGGTCATTATATTTACCTCGGTTTGAAAATGGGAATATTATTGGGAAAATAAAGTATGTCATCACCTGAACTTACATCTATCGGCTACAGTGCCGGCTACTCCAGACGGCATTTTCCCCTCTACTTTTCGGTGCCTTCACTGTGGTCACCATTTAAAATTTACCAACAAGAAACCGTCCCCTGGAGGAGGCGTCCCCCTCTATTCAGGTCACTTTCTATCTCGCCCATAATTGATTGCACGGGTCACAATAGCAAAATGTTACCACAATTAAGTTCAGATATGGTTGTGGGCAATTCTCTAATCACACAGGCAAAACTAGCACGGGAAGATAAAACTTGGCAACATCTGCTGAATATTATATCTTGAGATATAGACCATTTCCACTCATTCTTTCTACTAACAAATATTCACATATGTATTGCAATCATGGTGAAAAATCGAAAAATGCATAAAACTATTATAACATTTTGGACGAATATTTTGGGATTCGAACCAGCAGATCATTCAATCAAAACGATAACCCATCTCGCGATTCTATCCATTCGGCCATTTCGTACTCGTA
Source organism: Hanleya hanleyi (assembly GCA_036873755.1). Taxonomy (NCBI): domain Eukaryota; kingdom Metazoa; phylum Mollusca; class Polyplacophora; order Lepidopleurida; family Hanleyidae; genus Hanleya; species Hanleya hanleyi. The sequence goes on along the minus strand of JAVTVY010057249.1, from coordinate 24,408 downwards.
CATACAACATTGCTCCAATTATCGTATTTGAAATTGAACACCAAATGACCAAAAACAATATTCCATAAAGTTTAATTTTTTTATATCAAGATAAACGATAACCAAAACGTGCTTTGTTGAACAACTAGGGATTCAAAAGAGGACTGTTATGTGTGTGAATATTTTTGTGGTTATAGTTTATCTTCATATATTTACAGATAGGCAAACCGTGCTTTTTCAACCCAAAACTGTCAATTTCACACAAACCTACCACTTTAGAGAGCTCTTGTTGAAAAACCATGGCACTCATGCTGCCAATATTTCAAAGAGAGTTGCTAAAAATGTCATAGTTTATGCTAATCGAGACGAGCCTTTCATATTTTAAGTTTCATTTTTCATCTACAATCGTACCTCACCTGGGGCGGTTTGTCCGCCTTAACGTGCAAGGTCCTTTTGAAGAAATACGACAAAAATATCAGTTTTCTGGGACCCCACGTGGTCGCTATCCATGATCCTCTGCTCGGGGTGTTATGCAAATAGGCTCAGAATGACCCCATTATGATAAACTAAAAAGTCACGAAGTTTCAGCTTTCCATTTTTTGTCGTTTCGGAGATAGCGCAGAAAGTTTGGTGGCAGGCCAGGTAAGGTTAATATCAAACGACAGCACGGCTATTCCCTTAACTCTATCGAAGTCCCCGGTCAAATACTGATATTTCCTAACACGTGTTCATCGTCTGATCCATATTTGTTAACATTTACACTAAGCCTTATCGCATGGAGCAAATGACAATGCAGTCAACCATTAAAAAAAGGTGTATCATGTTACATTTCGGAATGTCCGAATTGATCGATAACACCAAATACCGATTACAATTACATGCATGCATTAATAATGATGCGATATATGGAGCTCATATATTAATCCCATCAGGGACAGCAGGTCGCCATTAAGCGTCCCTCAAAACGATGTTGTCGCTGTTTCTATTTTTCATTTTGAAGGTCGTGTGTTTATCATATGCGATAATCTACTGGTGTCATTCGTAAATGTGTGCAGCGCCGTGTCCATTCAATTAATATTATTAGATGGAATGGGACGTAGGTTTTTGAAAGACTTTCTCTGTAAAATGTCGAAGTTGCCGTGCCCTGATGTTTTAGATACAGCACGAAGCATTGACATATACACAAATTCGTCCTATAGAAGAATGCACCATTGGTTCCGTTTTTGTTTTAGAAGCGAGAAACATGACTCGTTCTCGCAAAACGGTTTATTGCAGGTTTTTTTGGGATGGATTTATTCAGCCTATAGAACTTGGCAAAGGTGCCACGCTCTGACTTTGAAGTATTACTATTAAGTTATTTATTCTATAAAAGTGAGCAGCCTGGTGATATACCTTGATGGTTTCCTGAACCGTCAAACAATGATGAAAATATTGAAAACGTTAATTTGATCGGATGAATCTGGTTTATGAATTTCGGCGTCATCGTCGATATGGTCACACAAGAAAGGATGTTCAATACTGATGTGTGTTTGCTTGACTGCCACAGCTATCCTGTCTTCTCTCGGATTCTACTTTATATTAATTTTACATGTGGCGATACTTAATCTACTTAGTTCTACTGCATCTCAGGAACATCATCCCTGGCCATTGTTCGTCTGACAAATCCGATCCATGACAGAAGAAGAATTCGCCAGGACTAAGATCAGTCGTTTTTTAATAGACATTCAAGACAGCCTTCGTGAACTCATGACCTTTCCGAATATGCCCATATTTGAAAAAAAATGGAAGCCTGCAATGCGTCGTATATTTCATCCCCTTTGAACTCAAGTTGCGAATAACCGTCGTTGTTTTGACTGGAGAGACGCCTACGTGTCTTTTTAGCGAGCACACCAAAGAAACCGTTCTACAGCGTATTTCCACTACAGAATCGGCTTGTCTGTGAACTCGGCGAAGAGCGCTATAACGCCGTGAGTTCATTGGCTGTTACTTCAAACGGTTTGTTCGATAATAACTGTGTTGCCCCAATCTGAGTGCACGGCATGGAACGGAGTATACAGACCTGCATTATGGATGATGCTCAAGAATCAAGGCCTAAATGTCAATCTTCTTAAATAAGCTGAGTTGGATTTATGCGAGAGTGCTGGTGTGGAATCGCTGCCAGATAAAACAGTTCAGGCAATCGTGGCTTGGACAGTAAAGCGGACACAGTAATGGTAGATCTACATAGCATCAATATTAGTACATAGGAAGTGCCAGATCCGACATTCAATATTTAACCATCGTCAATAAAAACATTTCTACACCAATTTCAAATGTGAATGAAATAAATATAATAAAAACACAAGATGGTTTTCTACTAGAGACCACTCACAAACAGTTTTTATCCAAATGAATTCCAAGTCGTTTCTAGGGTATACATCTCAGTGACGCTCTTATCCTAGCCTCTCGATAAGCAGATTTATACACAGGTTACGTGTCATCATTACAAGGGGCGTCTTTATAAAGTTATTTCGCCCAGCTATAGCTACCTGATTGGAAAACAGATGTAGTTTGAAATTTGCACGGGATTTATATAGCGTTGACTTCAGATATAATGTTCCGTGATATTATATCTGAGTTTACTCTTTCAGCAATGGCACAACTGTCGTGAAATCGTCGACTACGAAGATTTCGAAGTTTTGTTTGTTGGCTCCCTCTATATTAAACAAATCGACAGTAGATGAATTTATTCTGAGAAAGTTTGACTTTTGCATATTTTAATATTCAACGTTAGAGCGGTTATCTATGCGGCTATATATCTCCCTGTCCCGTGTACAATACTGTTATATACTAACGCGCGTTAACCGTCTGAACTATATTTGGATCCATTTGCTGTACGCCTTATTGCGCACAACAAATTGACATCGTGAAGCTGTTTGGTGAAAATCGGATCGATGCATCTTGATTTCAGTTGATCGTGTTCACTAACAGATTTTTATTGGTTTTAACTTGATCGCTCCTCTGTCTCAATTTCAGCTATAAAACAGCAGTGCTTATCGGATTTCCGTCGAGATGCATCAAATCCTCGACATATTCTTCGCAGAATATCCTTTGATACTTTGGCGACCAGTTCTCCTCATCTAGAACTCGTCCTCTTAATGAAACAATTCTCCCGTAATCCGTTTCTGGATCCGTCACTCGTTCTTGTTATTTGTTCTCGTCTCAGGGAGATTTAGTGAAGCGCCCCGACCTATGCCGTACCTCTTTCTGAAATTGCTTCCAAGCACAATCTTGATTTATTTCATTATCTAAGCCTGTTATTAGGTCACTGAACGATTTAATCAGTTATCAAGCCCGATTGGGAACGTAGATTCATTTTTGAACATCAGGATAGTTAGATATTCTGTCTTGCAATTATGTTTCGTTTCCATCACGCTGTAAAAATCATTTATTAAAACGGATGGAAGGCAAGAAATTTATCCCCATAGATAAATGTTTACATTACCCAGGGAAATAGACCGCTGAAAATATTTCACTATACTGAGATCATATTCTTAGAGAAACACTAGTTTTGTGCAAAACAAATTAGTTTCATGCGCTTTAAAACAAACAGGAAATGTTTGAGATAAGCTAGAAGGGCCAATGATGCAATCTATGTATGCTTTTATCTCAATAAACAATTATGTTTTGATTTTGGACAGAGATCATCGTCCTAGTGTTTCATAGCCAAAGGGGTGTTCAGGTCATATATCTGTAATGGAATTTGTGTTTCGTTGATGATTTTGTGTTTCGATGATGGTGTTGTGTTTCGATAATGTATTTCGATGACAAATTTGTATTTCGATAACAAATTTGTGTTTCGGTGATGAATTTGTGTTTCGATGAAGAATTTGGGTTTCGATGACGAAGTTCAGGGATTAGTAATCCGATGGCCAAGGTTGAATGCTGTTCAGCCTCATAAAGTAAAACGGTGGATGCAATATCATTTGATTTGCTTCACCACAATTTTACTTTGAAAATTATTGTTGAGTACGTATACATGGTCCAAGTGTTTGGTTATCTTGGCGCGAACAAGTCGCCGACATGCACGAGACTCCTATTTTCGGTCATTCTACACCACAAAATGTCACATACAGGCGTGTTGATAACAATACCCAAGAACTATCCAGAAGAAATTGGCGAAAATAGCATCTAATTCTAACACGCATCCCAAAGGAAGGAAGCCCAGGCGGCATCTAATTCTAATAGACGTCGGTTCGGTGCGGGTTATTTTACGTCACGATTGCTTCACGTGCCCAGTTGCACTCGCTAGGAGGGGGTAGGCTAATTCGTGTACCATTGTGTACCATTGTAAATGAAGTACCAGGTCAACAATAACCTATTTAAAAATCAAGCGTCACTCTATAGTTGGAATAGTCTTAAAATTTACTGGCAATCGTTAACGTTGTTGTTTCGTCATTTTGAACATTAAAAGCGTTTTAGTATGCCTCAAGCTGCCGTAGTGTGGACTCGTCCCCTGCGTGTCGATTTCGGGTACCCGACTTGCAGGTGTTCTCTGTTTCGACTAATTGATGGGCCAACGCAGTTTTTTTGGTCAGATATAGGGGTGCTATCTTGTAATTACATGAGAATATATTCTTTTGCACGGAAAATCTCCATAATTCTGTCGTTTACAGTATAGTAGAATAGAAATGATTGTTTGTTTATTGCGGTAAAACAAGCAATTATTTCTTAAATACACCTTTTGTCGTCACAATGAGTTTAATGATTTTAGCAATCACGGAGTACCAAACTATTTTAAGTTCACAGAACCCCCTTGCATTTCATATAAATATACTTAACCCTACCAAGCCTGGAGCAAAATGGCGCCCTTTACCAAACTTTCTGCGCTATCTCCGGAACGACAAAAAATGGAAAGCAGAAATTCCGTGACTTTATAGTTTATCATATTGGGGTTATTTTGAGCCTATTTGCATAACCTCCCGAGCAGATGATCATGGGTAAATTCAAGATGGCGGCCACGTGGGTACCAGAAAAGTGATGTTTTCGTCATATTTTTTCAAAATTTCTGCTCTTCCGCGATGAAAAGTGGGCAAAAACTATTTTATTTCACATCACATTAATATTTATTAATTTATCATGCAGTTTTTGCGGGGAAATAGCAGAAATAAAACATTCGGAAATTCTGACAGACAAATCGACGTCACTGTGACGTCTTCAAAGCGGCCATCTTGGATTGTTTTACATTTTCTGGTAGAGCTTGACCCAAGGGTATAGTGTGGTAAGTTTCAACCCTCTAGCTCAAGGGGTTTGGAAAATATTTCGCCCCCCTCCCCCCAGGCTTGGACAAGTTCCAAAAAGCCCACGCCAGGTAGGGTTAATATATCGCCACTAGAATATTCAATTATTCGAATGCCGTCAAAGAGTTTGACTGTAACTTATTGACAGAAGTACCATTCCCCAAGCAAAACAAGTACTGAGAAATCTTAATTCGCGAGAAGTTCTAGCAAATATTCAGAGCAAATTCGTCATAGTCCCAGCAGACAAAGCTCGCAATAATATAATATTCATATGCAAATATTACTATTACCAGGTGCTGGTTAGAGAATACGTCTACTTACTCCCAAACTGCATTTATTCTGGAAGGTTTACTTAACAGCAACACGTTTCTCAGGGAAACGTATTTGTCTTCCAACCACTCATAACGATATACCAAAAGTATACTGGACTTCCGAAATGCATAAATCACAATACAAAGCTAGATTCATAGCTGGTTCTAGAAGCTGCACCAACGAGCTTCATTCAATCCGGTTGACAAGGGCCCTTCAGGAGGTAAAAGCATTTTGAGAAAGACATTGTGTCATTATTTTAAAAACTCTGGCGTTGAATGTATGTGGATATTGAAAAAATCCAAAATGTCTCAAGGACGAACTTGTTGCTAAAGGTCACATACTGTACAGACATTTGCCCACATGGGATTTCTCGACTCTCTATACTACAATCCCTCATTGACTGTCTACGTTCATTAATAGTATATGCATTCAAGAAAACTGATCGGCGATATGTTAATGTCGGAAGCGATAAAGCATTCTTTAGTTCTACTACTTACAAAGGGTATCATTCACAGGATGATTCTTTTTTTACAGAGTTGCTTGAATTTCTCATTAATTATATCTATGCGAAATTTAGCATCACAATATATCAACCACATATAGGTAATTCAGTGGGCACTTATTGTGCAACCCTTTTGGCTGACCTATATCTGTTCTCTAATAAATACGACTATATGCAGGCGCATACAAAAAGCGATCATTTCAAAGTCCGTTCCTTCTAATTTACCAAAATCATCAAATACAGATGATCCTCTCGCTGTGGATAATCGCTATATAAATGACACAGTGAAGAATATATATCCACCTTCGCTGGATTTGAAGCAAACTACAGATGGCCCTAACGGCTCATCATATCGAGATTTATATCTCTATAAAATTGAAACGGGGCTTCTCTCTCATCGACTTTACGACAAAAGAGATGAGTACAATTTCGATATCGTAAACGGCCCCTTTCTGGACAGCAATATTCAAGTGGGAAATGCAAGTGGCGCATGCAAATGTCGCCTAGTAGCATATGCTAGATCCGGTGTTAAATGTGACGATTTCAGTCTACGTCACAAACCATTATTGCAGAACTTATATAATAAAACAGTGCTATCCCACCAAGCGCTCCCAATCAAAGTTTCTCAAAGTTGGCGATACATATTGCATGCTGATATCCGTATGAACCCATGTAATTCAAGAACCTCGTGGTGCTCATATGAACAGACACCATCAAAGCGTGATTGAAATACATAAATCTAGAGATAACGACTTTACAACGAAAATAATATGGATTAAGAATACTAATCAGCGATACGGATTTGATGTTTTTGGAAAATCTTGATGTCTTGCCGGCATCATTGAAAACTGTTGACCGCTTCTCTCTTGCATGAAACTAGCCTATGTTTGTGTACGCTATGTATGTTTTTTTTTCTTCTAAATTTGGTGCTAATGCTATGATATGACATATGGAATAGGTCTTTGGACTATGGACGCGAAAATTCTTTAATCGACGACGGTTGAATATTGAATGGCGGACTAGACGCATGTATTCTTAACTAATTCCCACGTCCACAGTCACATGGCTATAGTCGCAGGATACTGTTAACACAAGAATCCATACAGGCATGAGGAAAACAGAGGAATTTATCAATGTATGGAAATCAGATGTGAAGAAAACATGAATAGAAAGGGTGTGGCTATAGTCGCAGGATACTGTTAACACAAGAATCCACACAGGCATGATATGAGGAAAATAGAGAAATATATAAAAATATGGAAATCAAATGTGAAAAAGACAGGAATAGAAATAGTAAAACACTATACTAACCATTTTACATATACACATATTAGTTTGATGAAAAACAGAAGGGCTCAACAACTTTCAGCAATGCCATTGGGGGGGGGGAGGAAGGGGGCTTAGAATGTCCGATGGATAAGAATGTCCGGTTCCTGTCTGGTGGTCGATACTCCATGTAGGAAGCTATTGTCTGTGTCTTTGTGTCACTAAAAGGCACAGGTCTAGACACATTGTTATCCCCAGACTTGGCTATTGTATGCATTGTCTCGTGATTCTTACATAGAGTATGAACCGTCTAGTCTAACCAGTTTCTGTACGTTTGCTTTGAGCTGCTGATCGTCACATCTTTACAGGGTTTAGAAATGGCACCAGTCATATGTACACACGCCATATGCAGGACCTCGTGGAATTGTACTATCAGAAAAGGGATAGTTGATTGTCTTTTTTATCCTGAAGTCGGCGCGACGTTAAGCCCTTCGATAATTTGAAAATATATTGAGACAGTTCTGTTTAGACTAAGTCAGTATTTTATTTCGTGTATCTTCGCCTCCTTCCCACCCCTTGCCACCCAAGACGTGTTTCATGATAAGCACTGCCATGGCACCCAAGCGGGTTTTCCACTCTCCCAACCAAAATTCCCCATAGTACCTCACTTTCTGGACAGGATCCGACAAGTCAAAAATGTAAATACCACTTCGACGTATACGTGCTCTAAAAATGGATTCCATGCAGTAGACGAACACAAGAAAATAGAAACGAACGCCGACTTCATGGGAAAGGACGCGACAGCAATATTGTTGGCAAAATAGAACTAATCCACCCATTCAGCCTGCCAGGCAATGTTCCTACCCTCGAATGTATTGGACTCTGGGATAGGCTATCCCTACGGATGGTTGATATTCAGATAAAGTGCTGGTGGTTGAATATCGGTGAGTGAACCCAAAATATTGTCTGTAAATTTCACGCAAATTCTCCGTGTACTTAACGCGCGCTGGCAATATTTAAGGCAAGTTGAATACCAGTATTGTCTTCAACGCGGAACTAATAAAATCCGACCCCATCGGTCAGCCTTGTTTAATATGAAAATGGTAATGTATAACACCATGTTCTCATACCGTCTAAGTGATCACTGACATATTGTGATGAAACATAATGTCCTGGAATTATTGGTCTGAAGTCAGTAAAGTAGAGATTTTTTATCGAAATCATGTCATTTAACATTGCGAGAGATAGGGAAAATAAGTACTTCCTTCTAACCTGTTGAAAACTGGGGTCTTCATACCCAGAACATGGGCGTCGCTAGGATTTTTCAAAGGGGGGTCGATTATCATAGCACTATGGGCGAGGGTCCCGGGGCCGCCTAGGCCCCGGAAGCTCCAGGGTCCTAGATCGCCGGAGATGCGTTCTAAGCGTTTTCCCGGAATTGAATCTGAACATAATGTATGCAGATTTAGGGTTATATTATACAGCTCTGGGACCTTAGATGGCCTGAGATGCATTCTGAGCGATTTCCAACAATTAAACTAACACGTCATTTGTCAAATATCAGTATTATATTTTATTCTCTTGTCATCTTGAAAACACAATAATAATGCTTTGGGCCGATATACCTCGTAGGCTAGCACAGCGGCGTCGAAACGTAATTGAGGACCACTATCACGGCTCAACAGGCGGGAATCTGGGGCCGCCTAGGCCCCGGAACCCGGAAGTTCCGGGGTCCTAGATGTCCGGATATGCGTTCTGGGCGTTTTTCCGGAAATAAAACTGATCATACTGCATGCACATTTATGATTCTATTTTCACGATTTTCTTTTTCGCAATTATAAGCATGCATCGATATTGAAAACATCCCATCTCATGCCTTCATCCATTTGACGTTCTAGTTATATTTAAAACATACAAAACGATGACTTTTAGTTCTTGGGAGGGAAACCAATATGTTTTCGTCATATTTTTTCAAAATTTCTGCTCTTCCGCGATGAAAAGTGGGCAAAAACTATTTTATTTCACATCACATTAATATTTATTAATTTATCATGCAGTTTTTGCGGGGAAATAGCAGAAATAAAACATTCGGAAATTCTGACAGACAAATCGACGTCACTGTGACGTCTTCAAAGCGGCCATCTTGGATTGTTTTACATTTTCTGGTAGAGCTTGACCCAAGGGTATAGTGTGGTAAGTTTCAACCCTCTAGCTCAAGGGGTTTGGAAAATATTTCGCCCCCCTCCCCCCAGGCTTGGACAAGTTCCAAAAAGCCCACGCCAGGTAGGGTTAATATATCGCCACTAGAATATTCAATTATTCGAATGCCGTCAAAGAGTTTGACTGTAACTTATTGACAGAAGTACCATTCCCCAAGCAAAACAAGTACTGAGAAATCTTAATTCGCGAGAAGTTCTAGCAAATATTCAGAGCAAATTCGTCATAGTCCCAGCAGACAAAGCTCGCAATAATATAATATTCATATGCAAATATTACTATTACCAGGTGCTGGTTAGAGAATACGTCTACTTACTCCCAAACTGCATTTATTCTGGAAGGTTTACTTAACAGCAACACGTTTCTCAGGGAAACGTATTTGTCTTCCAACCACTCATAACGATATACCAAAAGTATACTGGACTTCCGAAATGCATAAATCACAATACAAAGCTAGATTCATAGCTGGTTCTAGAAGCTGCACCAACGAGCTTCATTCAATCCGGTTGACAAGGGCCCTTCAGGAGGTAAAAGCATTTTGAGAAAGACATTGTGTCATTATTTTAAAAACTCTGGCGTTGAATGTATGTGGATATTGAAAAAATCCAAAATGTCTCAAGGACGAACTTGTTGCTAAAGGTCACATACTGTACAGACATTTGCCCACATGGGATTTCTCGACTCTCTATACTACAATCCCTCATTGACTGTCTACGTTCATTAATAGTATATGCATTCAAGAAAACTGATCGGCGATATGTTAATGTCGGAAGCGATAAAGCATTCTTTAGTTCTACTACTTACAAAGGGTATCATTCACAGGATGATTCTTTTTTTACAGAGTTGCTTGAATTTCTCATTAATTATATCTATGCGAAATTTAGCATCACAATATATCAACCACATATAGGTAATTCAGTGGGCACTTATTGTGCAACCCTTTTGGCTGACCTATATCTGTTCTCTAATAAATACGACTATATGCAGGCGCATACAAAAAGCGATCATTTCAAAGTCCGTTCCTTCTAATTTACCAAAATCATCAAATACAGATGATCCTCTCGCTGTGGATAATCGCTATATAAATGACACAGTGAAGAATATATATCCACCTTCGCTGGATTTGAAGCAAACTACAGATGGCCCTAACGGCTCATCATATCGAGATTTATATCTCTATAAAATTGAAACGGGGCTTCTCTCTCATCGACTTTACGACAAAAGAGATGAGTACAATTTCGATATCGTAAACGGCCCCTTTCTGGACAGCAATATTCAAGTGGGAAATGCAAGTGGCGCATGCAAATGTCGCCTAGTAGCATATGCTAGATCCGGTGTTAAATGTGACGATTTCAGTCTACGTCACAAACCATTATTGCAGAACTTATATAATAAAACAGTGCTATCCCACCAAGCGCTCCCAATCAAAGTTTCTCAAAGTTGGCGATACATATTGCATGCTGATATCCGTATGAACCCATGTAATTCAAGAACCTCGTGGTGCTCATATGAACAGACACCATCAAAGCGTGATTGAAATACATAAATCTAGAGATAACGACTTTACAACGAAAATAATATGGATTAAGAATACTAATCAGCGATACGGATTTGATGTTTTTGGAAAATCTTGATGTCTTGCCGGCATCATTGAAAACTGTTGACCGCTTCTCTCTTGCATGAAACTAGCCTATGTTTGTGTACGCTATGTATGTTTTTTTTTCTTCTAAATTTGGTGCTAATGCTATGATATGACATATGGAATAGGTCTTTGGACTATGGACGCGAAAATTCTTTAATCGACGACGGTTGAATATTGAATGGCGGACTAGACGCATGTATTCTTAACTAATTCCCACGTCCACAGTCACATGGCTATAGTCGCAGGATACTGTTAACACAAGAATCCATACAGGCATGAGGAAAACAGAGGAATTTATCAATGTATGGAAATCAGATGTGAAGAAAACATGAATAGAAAGGGTGTGGCTATAGTCGCAGGATACTGTTAACACAAGAATCCACACAGGCATGATATGAGGAAAATAGAGAAATATATAAAAATATGGAAATCAAATGTGAAAAAGACAGGAATAGAAATAGTAAAACACTATACTAACCATTTTACATATACACATATTAGTTTGATGAAAAACAGAAGGGCTCAACAACTTTCAGCAATGCCATTGGGGGGGGGGAGGAAGGGGGCTTAGAATGTCCGATGGATAAGAATGTCCGGTTCCTGTCTGGTGGTCGATACTCCATGTAGGAAGCTATTGTCTGTGTCTTTGTGTCACTAAAAGGCACAGGTCTAGACACATTGTTATCCCCAGACTTGGCTATTGTATGCATTGTCTCGTGATTCTTACATAGAGTATGAACCGTCTAGTCTAACCAGTTTCTGTACGTTTGCTTTGAGCTGCTGATCGTCACATCTTTACAGGGTTTAGAAATGGCACCAGTCATATGTACACACGCCATATGCAGGACCTCGTGGAATTGTACTATCAGAAAAGGGATAGTTGATTGTCTTTTTTATCCTGAAGTCGGCGCGACGTTAAGCCCTTCGATAATTTGAAAATATATTGAGACAGTTCTGTTTAGACTAAGTCAGTATTTTATTTCGTGTATCTTCGCCTCCTTCCCACCCCTTGCCACCCAAGACGTGTTTCATGATAAGCACTGCCATGGCACCCAAGCGGGTTTTCCACTCTCCCAACCAAAATTCCCCATAGTACCTCACTTTCTGGACAGGATCCGACAAGTCAAAAATGTAAATACCACTTCGACGTATACGTGCTCTAAAAATGGATTCCATGCAGTAGACGAACACAAGAAAATAGAAACGAACGCCGACTTCATGGGAAAGGACGCGACAGCAATATTGTTGGCAAAATAGAACTAATCCACCGATTCAGCCTGCCAGGCAATGTTCCTACCCTCGAATGTATTGGACTCTGGGATAGGCTATCCCTACGGATGGTTGATATTCAGATAAAGTGCTGGTGGTTGAATATCGGTGAGTGAACCCAAAATATTGTCTGTAAATTTCACGCAAATTCTCCGTGTACTTAACGCGCGCTGGCAATATTTAAGGCAAGTTGAATACCAGTATTGTCTTCAACGCGGAACTAATAAAATCCGACCCCATCGGTCAGCCTTGTTTAATATGAAAATGGTAATGTATAACACCATGTTCTCATACCGTCTAAGTGATCACTGACATATTGTGATGAAACATAATGTCCTGGAATTATTGGTCTGAAGTCAGTAAAGTAGAGATTTTTTATCGAAATCATGTCATTTAACATTGCGAGAGATAGGGAAAATAAGTACTTCCTTCTAACCTGTTGAAAACTGGGGTCTTCATACCCAGAACATGGGCGTCGCTAGGATTTTTCAAAGGGGGGTCGATTATCATAGCACTATGGGCGAGGGTCCCGGGGCCGCCTAGGCCCCGGAAGCTCCAGGGTCCTAGATCGCCGGAGATGCGTTCTAAGCGTTTTCCCGGAATTGAATCTGAACATAATGTATGCAGATTTAGGGTTATATTATACAGCTCTGGGACCTTAGATGGCCTGAGATGCATTCTGAGCGATTTCCAACAATTAAACTAACACGTCATTTGTCAAATATCAGTATTATATTTTATTCTCTTGTCATCTTGAAAACACAATAATAATGCTTTGGGCCGATATACCTCGTAGGCTAGCACAGCGGCGTCGAAACGTAATTGAGGACCACTATCACGGCTCAACAGGCGGGAATCTAGGGGCCGCCTAGGCCCCGGAAGTTCCGGGGTCCTAGATGTCCGGATATGCGTTCTGGGCGTTTTTCCGGAAATAAAACTGATCATACTGCATGCACATTTATGATTCTATTTTCACGATTTTCTTTTTCGCAATTATAAGCATGCATCGATATTGAAAACATCCCATCTCATGCCTTCATCCATTTGACGTTCTAGTTATATTTAAAACATACAAAACGATGACTTTTAGTTCTTGGGAGGGAAACCAATATGCCTACAGATACGATTCATTCACACAAAGATAAAACAAGGAAATCCTCACAGCCCAACAAGCGAGGGTCCACGAGCCGTTTAGGCCCCGGAAGCTCCGAAGATCCAGATCTCCTGAGACGCGTTCTAAGAGTTTTCCCAGAAATAAATTCGAATGTAATGTGTGCAGATTTATGGTTCTATTTTCACGTATGTTTCGCATTTATAAGCACTCATCGATATTGAAAAAATCATACTTCATGGCTGAATCCATTTGACCTTTTAGTTATATTTATCACATAAAAAAAAACACATAAAAAACAACGATGACCTTTACATCATGGAACATTAGAATCAATATGATAGCGATTCATTTACACAAAGCTAAAATGAGCGATCCTTACAGCCTGACAGGCGAGGGTCCAGGGGCCGCCTAGGCCCCGGAAGCTCCGGGGTCTCCGGTTGCCGGAGATGCGTTTTACCCGTTTTCCCGGAAACAAATCTGAACACAATGTATATAGATTTATGGTTCTATTTTCACATTTGTTTCGCATAAACCCGCATCGATATTGAAGAATATGCCGCACTCCATTTGACTTCCTGGTTTGACACAAACAAAACGGGCCTATAACACATCATTACACGTCCTGGCACTCTATCCGTAATTTTTATGTGGGGACATGGTACGGTGGCTCATAAGTGACATTGATATTTTTTTAATTTTGTATTTTTTTTTTTGCATTATCACCTAGGTGGAAATTATTCTCACCTGCGTGGAAATTATTTTCACCTGGGTGATAATATTATCACCTGGGTGGAAATTATTCTCACCTGGGTGGATATTATTATCACCTGGGTGGAAATTATTTTCACCTGGGTGGAAATTATTCTCACCTGGGTGGAAATTATTTTCACCTGGGTGGTAATATTATCACCTGGGTGGAAATTATTCTCACCTGGGTGGATATTATTATCACCTGGGTGGAAATTATTTTCACCTGGGTGGAAATTATTCTCACCTGGGTGGAAATTATTCTCACCTGGGTGGAAATTATTCTCACCTGGGTGGAAATTATTTTCACCTGGGTGATAATATTATCACCTGGGTGGAAATTATTCTCACCTGGGTGGATATTATTATCACCTGGGTGATATTATTATCACCTGGGTGGAAATTATTCTCACCTGGGTGGAAATCATTATATATTTTCATTTTATTGTATTAATATTATAGTCAATTTGGCCACAGATTGCCCGTATGTACATGTACATGACGTACTGTCACTATGGGTGCACTCCACACTCGATCACGGTTTCGCACAAATGGCCCTAATTTCAGAATAAGGCTGGTCGCCTGTTTTTGACACATGGTAATTCTTCTTCCCTTTCTATTAACTGAAATCTATAGTATCACCCTGCTGGACGTAATCATTTCTTCAAACGAAGATATAACATTTGCTCGCTGCATTTGCGTACACTTCGCCATCCATAAGATGGCTTGCGAATCGTGTGTCTCTATTATCGCGGAGCGATATCCGGTGTTCATGGGCGTCGCTAGGATTTTTCAAATGGGGGTCGATTATCATAGCACTTTAGGCGAGGGTCCAGGGGCCGCCTAGGCCCTGGAAGCTCCGGGGTCCTAGATCGCCGGAGATGGGTTCTAAGCGTTTACCAGGAATTAAATCTGAACATAATGTATGCAGATTTAGGGTTACATTATACAGCTCTGAGACCTTAGATGGCCTGAGATGCATTCTGAGCGATTTCCAACAATTAAACTGACCTGTCATTTGTCAAAATTCAGTATTATATTTTATTCTCTTTTGTCATGTTGAAAACACAATAATAACGCTTTGGGCCTATATACCTCGTCGGCTAACCCAGTGGCGTCGGAACGTAATTGAAAGTTGAGGACCACTAAGCTCCGCGGTCCTAGATAGCCGGAGATGCGTTCTGAACGTTTTCCGGAAATAAAACTGATCATAATGCATGCACATTTATGATTCTATTTTCACGATGTTTTTTCTCGCAATTATAAGCATGCATCGATATTGAAAACATCGCACCTCATGCCTTCATCCATTTGACGTTCTAGTTATATTTAAAACCTACAAAACGATGACTTATAGTTCTTAGGAGGGAAACCAATATGCCTACAGATACGATTCATTCACACACAGATAAAACAAGGAAATCCTCACAGCCCAACAGGCGAGGGTCCACGAGCCGTTTAGGCCCCGGAAGCTCCGAAGTTCCAGATCTCCAGAGACGCGTTCTAAGAGTTTTCCCAGAAATAAATTCGAACGTAATGTATGCAGATTTATGCTTCTATTTTCACGTATGTTTCGCATTTATAAGCACTCATCGATATTGGAAAAATCATACTTCATGCCAGAATCCATTTGACTGTTTAGTTATATTTATCACATAAAAAGAACACATAAAAAACCGATGACCTTTACATGATGGAACATTAGAACCAATATGATAGCGATTCATTTACACAAAGCTAACATGAGCGATCGTCACAGCCTGACAGGCGAGGGTCCAGGGGCCGCCTAGGCACCGGAAGCTCCAGGGTCTCCGGTTGCCGGAGATGCGTTTTACCCGTTTTCTCGGAAACAAATCTGAACACAATGTATATAGATCTATGGTTCTATTTTCACATTTGTTTCGCATAAACCCGCATCGATATTGAAGAATATGCCGGACTCCATTTGACTTCCTGGTTCGACACAAACAAAACGGGCCTTTTACACACCACTACACGTCTTGGCACTCTATCTGTAATTTTTATGTTTTTTTTTATTTTATGTTTTTATGCTTTTTTTATTTTGTTTTTGTTTTCTCTGTTTTTGTTTTTTGTTTTTTCTTTTGCTTTTTCTTCTGTTTTAATTTTTGGCGCGGCCAAGGGGGGCGGGTCGTTCGCACCGGACGACCCCCACCCCCCCCTAACGACGCCCCTGGTGTTTTACCGCATTCTGATCCGGCGGTGAACAGACTCGAGAAATCTACAATTACATACAAGAGGTGTGGTGGATCTGAAATGTTGAACAAGTAGTTCATCACATGACTCGAAAATGGCGAGTTACGTTGGGGTTACGTCGGTAGACCTTAGCTGATTGGCTGACGAAGTCACGTGGTATTGCTTTATGGAAATTCCCTCCTGCAATTGCCGAAAGTAGGCTGAACATGGATACACACGATCCCAGGGTCAGTCTTACCGCGTATAGATGACCGAGATGGTTACAGGTTGTTGCTTTCTGGAGTTACTACGGAGTTAATCGTTTCCGGAATTGAATATCAGGCAGGCCAAAATCCTCACTTTTTCGAGAAACGAAAATGACGATCCTTTATGGCGATAAAATTTTACAAAAAACGAGTAGGTCGACCCCCTGTTTTTTTTGCCATTTTAAATTGTCCTTTGGACGGGAAACACTTTAACATACATACAAAGAAAATCATTTCGTACGTTTTCTCTGGGTTGCGGGTAGAATTTGACACATTTTCATATATTTTAAGGAGTTTTTCAGAAAAGTTGAAGAAGGTTTAAGAAGGATTGCACGTCTTTCATTTTCAATTTCAATAGCTCACTTGCCTCCTGGAATAATGGCATGAGTGTGCCCATTTGGAAAATATATAATTTTACAGGGGTTTTCTTAAAGATTTCACATATATTTAAGGCCGAAGACCCGAACCCATGTCTATTTTTAACCGCACATCATTTAGGTGTGGAATGCACCCTATGCCAGCGCCGTTCACTCCGTTGTTTCATGCGAACTCCTTCTACCCAGGTGAGAATAATTTCCACCCAGGTGATAATAATATCCACCCAGGTGAGAATAATTTCCACCCAGGTGATAATAATATCACCCAGGTGAAAATAATTTCCACCCAGGTGAAAATAATTTCCACCCAGGTGAAAATAATTTCCACCCAGGTGATAATAATATCCACCCAGGTGATAATAATATCCACCCTGGTGAGAATAATTTCCACCCAGGTGATAATAATATCACCCAGGTGAAAATAATTTCCACCCAGGTGAAAATAATTTCCACCCAGGTGAGAATAATTTCCACCCAGGTGATAATAATATCCACCCAGGTGATAATAATATCCACCCAGGTGATAATAATATCCACCCAGGTGAGAATAATTTCCACCCAGGTGATAATAATGTCACCCAGGTGAAAATAGTTTCCACCCAGGTGAAAATAATTTCCACCCAGGTGATAATAATATCACCCAGGTGAAAATAATTTCCACCCAGGTGAAAATAATTTCCACCCAGGTGAAAATAATTTCCACCCAGGTGAGAATAATTCCCACCCAGGTGATAATAATATCACCCGGGTGAGAATAATTTCCACCTAGGTGATAATGCAAAAAAAAATAATTTGTAATTAAAAAAAAAAACAATGTCACTTATGAGCCACCGTAGTAACGACATATTTATTTAAGGCGTTTCGTTACCTTTCGCTTACCAGAAGTCACTCGATATATCCTAAAACACTTTTTTAAAAAGGAATATCAACTATCAGATGTTATCACTTTGATTGCAAAAGTAGAACAGATCGCCTTGGTGTACTTGCAGTTATGTTTTATAGTTATCACGTCATAGGTATAACGACTGATCACTGTATTTGGCCGTCGTCAGCAGTTCTACTGTGGTGTGTCATTAAGGTGTGTTCATTTATACCGAGCTAATTTCACCTGTCGAGTTCACATGTCGGTGGGGTTAAAATCAGATGAATCAGATTGTACACAAATGCTTCGAACAAAAAAGAAACGCCTCTGTTAAATTGTACTCGGAGGTATTTTATCAGATATCAAAATTTTCTGAAGTTGTGTCGTGACCGGCAAACACGTTAACATAAACGTTTCTGCGAACGATTAACGATTGTTCTCACTTCTATATTTAAAACGACTAAATGCTTCATCGAACATTTGGATCGAATGAATATAATAACCTGCTCTTATTTTCCAAGCTAACCATATACATAGTTTACTCATTAGATGCTCTACTCATCGCTCAGTGACACATTTGTCACATTTGAATTTTGTTGATTACCGGTGTGGAAGAAACGGTGGTCCATCAGATATGAGTGTCCGCTTGCTACGATTTACTTACATGAGTGGATGTTTTTGCCAAAGCTGTGCTCTTTGAATGAGATCCGACTTTCAGTTTGTAGCTGTCGTTGATAAAGAAAGTTCCTCTGTTTTACCGGATGATTCACATGCAGCATTTGTCCCAGATTCAAAGCTGATATAAAATAAACACAATCTTCGTTCTTGCAAGGGCGAAGCGGTCAACATGCAGGCAAGAAATGTCCATATAATTTAATTGCTGTTCCTTTTATCAAAACAAACAAATTCAGGCGTTGTTTCTAGCGTAGAATGTACCTTGAACCTCTGTAGACAAGATACTTAAAGTACTTGAGCAGTTTAACACCGACAGCTGTTTCCGTGAATTATTTACATCTCACAGCCAATGAAAATTTTTCATATGATACAATTAGTGCCAAATTCCATCAATGAAATTGGGTTTTGCCTTTGTTTTTTCAGATGTGCATATGGCCAGTTATATTCTTACTGACTGGGGTTTTAATCTCGCTTACTGACGGTGAGTCGGTATATGTCTAGGTTTTGAACCCATTTTTCTGGGTTATGTGAGAGGTGTTTGACAAAAAAAATGTGACAAAAAAATTTATTGACACTTATTTTTAGGTATACTAATATTGAATAAAACACTAAGAAAGTACATGTAATGATATAAGACCAGAAGTTCATGAAACTGAACTTCTGATAAGACGTACAAAGGCAAAACATGTATCGCTACAGAGACCGGAGAAATAATTTTAGCCAAACAAATCAATCGAACATATACGGCTTCAGACTTCCAGTAGTGGATCTTACGAGACAGGTTCGATCTTTATGATAACAGAACAGCCAAATCCGAACATATGGTGTCTGAGGTTTTCTGTACGTTGTAGAGGGTCGTTGGGGAACTTGCCTTGTTTCAGATATGCCCATCAATGTAGTGACGACACGCTCACTGGGTTATATCGTGAGGTGCGAGCAATTGTTTCTCAAAGCGGTACGTTGCCCAAAGATTGAGAGAAATCAGGTCACTTTACACGCAACTCAGATCCAATCGTTATCAGACAATCAGACGCTTCAGACAATTTATGATTTATCGTTAAATTATAATTATAATTACATATGTTAGCAGATAAAACAACAATTCAATTCTTCGAGAGATACAAAAAGATAAATCAAAGAAACGAAATGAATATTCGAGATATACAATGCGTCCGAAATCATAATCTTTCAGTAATAAATTCATTTGTCCGAGTAAGACTTGAAATCCAACCTAAATATTTTTTTTTCATATCCGTGGAATACCCTCCTTCTGTGTATTTTGTAAACGTTTTTTTAAATATCTGAAATAGTATAATATTATGCTGTTGCTTTTGTTATTTCTTTCGTTATATTTAGAGATCGTGTTAGGGAAGCATTGTAGACAGGATGCTGAATGTCCCCGTGGAGCTGTGTGTACCCAGAGGAGTTGTGATCATCACGTTTGTCAGTGTGATATCGGGCTAACAGTTACGAAAGATCGCGAAGCTTGCAAATCAGGTAATAATAATGTAATTAATCGTAGAGAGCTATTTTCACTGCTTGATAAACTCGATCCAGCTCACTAATTGTTTTTATATAGACCATTACACGTTTTCCTATATCGGCTGCTTACATAAGTCAAGCATTATGGTGAAATAATACTGTGTATTGTTCTGTTTGTCAAATTGGTTTGTCATTGTGATATTGGGTTTAATGCTATGATGATCGCCGGGGCCAGAACACGAGGTAAGAATCAATGTACTTGTTTCTTAAATCAGATAATATTGGGTAAAGAATTCGCCTGGGTCCTTGTGAACGCTATGTCAGACATTATATTCATGATATTCTTGTCTTGACAAACAGATCCTGACTGAGATATCTCCACATACAATCGTCTGATAAAAATCGCCAAATAAATTTGGATTGATGATATATTACGAGAGATGAAGTTAATGCCGGAACTGTCGTTATTAAATCATGAACTAGTATATTGACCCGTTCTGTTGAAATAAAACTGTCTGTGAATGAAACAAAAGTGATGTAACTATCTCCACGATGATACACGTAACCATGGGGCAGAGGGCAAGGGGCCTAGATCTATAAAGAAGAGGAATCTGAATATATTAGAGGCTGAAGCCAGGAGTATGATAGGAGGAGGGAACTAGGGAAATGGTAACACTCTCACATGGACCAAATTTATTTGGACAAATGAAATGAGCCTGTTTTCAGTTTTGAGCTTGTTGTGTACAGATTAGGTAAAATGCATCTTACTACATTGTATTTCTTCCCATGTACATGTAATCATAACTTAAATATATTGTCTATTGTCTACTCTCTAACCACACCGGTTATGCCGAACCAATGCAAACTCAGCTGTGGTTGTCAAATGCGCATGAGAGGGAATTCAATGCACCTCCACATATACAACAATGGTATTTAGCATTTTTCCAATGAACTTTCCCAATTATCCTGGGTAATGTCATTATTATGCGGATTGAAGTATCATGTAGACAAATATTTAACCCTGTCGACCTGCCAAACGACCTGTAATATGGGCGAAATGAGGTTGATATACTAAACTATTCTGGCACACGCTGATTAATATGCCGATGTGCTCCATCTAGTATGGTGGCACTAGAAAAACGTTTAACCCTACCTGGCCTGGGGGGGGGGGGGGGGGCGTTATGGCCCCCTACCAAACTTTTTGCACTATCTCCGGAACTGGAAAAGATGGTGAGCTGAGACTTCGTGACTTTATGGTTTATCTTATTGGGGTCATTCTGAACCTATTGGCATAACCCCCGAGCAGAGGATCATGAGTAAATTCAAGATGACGGCCACGTGGGGTACCAGAAAAGTGCTGTTTTTGTCATATTTCTTCAAAATTTCTGCCTTTCCCCGATGAAAAGGGGGCAAAAACTATTTTATTTCATATCACATTAATATTTGCTAATTTTTCATGCAATTTTTGTGGAGAAATTGCAAAAATAAAAAATTCAGAAAATCTGACCGAAAAATCGACCAAAAATGCTGTTTTTGAAAATGACGTCACTGTGGCGTCATCAAAGCGGCCAACTTGGATTTTTTTTTACATTTTCTGGTAGAGCTTGACTCAAGGGTATAGTGTAATAAGTTTCAGCCCCCTAGCTCAAGGGATAAGACAAATATTTAGGGGGCCCACTTCGGGCCCCCCCCCCCAGGCCTGGACAGGTCCCAAAAAGCCCAGGACAGATAGAGTTAAACAGGTCTCCCTATTTTTTTCATTCATCTTTATTCAATGTTCCAAATGCTCGGATCTTCCTTTGGGTCAGTGAATGCCAATACATTATGTCGACTTCGGTTTGTTATATACACATGTGGATTTGTGATAAAGCAGCGTAACGAATCGGAAACCGAACATTGTTCGCATACATATGCATCATCGAGCACTTTCATGTGAAATTTCAATGCGATGTTTCGGACTGAATGGCCTGAATTTTAACTCTATCTGGGCTGAGTTTTTTTGGGACCTGTTTTGCCCACTTTACATCAAGGAAAAGCAGAAATTTTGAAGGACAATGACGAAGACTTCACTTTTCTGGAGGCCCACGTGGCCGCCGTCTTGAATTTGCCCATGATCCTCTGCTCGGGGGCTTATGCAAATAGGCACAAAATGACCCAATATGATGAACTATAAAGTCACGGATTGTCATCTCTTAATCTTTGTTGTTCTGAATATGGCACAGAAAGTTTGGGGGGACGACGGAATGTTCCTCAGCGAATCCGAAATTATTTGTCTACCTCAGCCACCATTCCTAAACTGTCTGCGCCAGATCTAGATGTAGTTGTTTGACAATGATGTATAACGTCTTGGCAATCTGAAGGGTGGTTAGACGGTTAAGGGTACGGCGGCGATCAACAAACCCTCAGTCCCCGTTAGGGTCCACCTTGGGCAGATAACAAAATGGAATAGTATCCATCGATTTGAGAATCCATTTTGTCACTTTACCGTTACCGGTGTCGCTACCAAACCGCTTCTACTCATAGTTGACGCGTTGGCGACTACACAAAAGTAAAACACAACAAACCTTGGCTCCGAGTCCATATGTACCAGTTTCTATGAGCCTGGGCTACTACATAGCTCAGTACAACATACGGACAAGTAGTTGATATAGTTGATGGGGCATGATAGAGAATGAAACGCTTGGTCGGTGTCGACTTTCACGACTATTTGTTCTGAACTAGAGCCTTATTGGCACTGAAACGGGACTATTTAAATGTAGAATAGGCTGATGGAATAATTCCACTATCTCTCTGATGTACAGTCCCATGGGGAAGAGTCACACAATTTCTCTCAACAAAGATCTCTAAAGAATTAGTGCAATTGTACATATATATATTCAACAAAAATAACTTGTGACCGATGGGACAGATATTTATTATGAAACCAACTTAATGAAAGGATAAATAATGCCTTCTCTGCATGTTGCCAATATTTGTAAAATATTTCACTTTTTTCAGATAATAGAAAGCGTATCCTTCAGCAGTAAATGCCAAAAAATCAGTATTGAGATACAATGTAGAATCCTCATGAATAGATGCACTGGTTCTATGCTGGGATGCATCCTCTCATGGCATCATATTATATGCATAGGAGACTAGAAAATTAAAATTTCTAGTCAACATGGCAAACATATAATAACTATGCCTGAAACTATTTTCTTCTGCATATATAAAGTGTACTAAATAAAGTTTTACTCAACCAGCGATTTATGACATCCTTTCAGGAAAACTCTCTAAGTCAACCTCTGAGCGGTAGCCATTTTGTATTCATTCTCTAAAACAGAAAAGCTCTGTGAAAATGGCATCTGGACATACATAAGAATAGCAGAAGGTATTTAACTTCACTAATATATACCAGGTAGTACAAACTTTAGCAAAAATAGTTGACAAAACTATCTCCAATAGCTGAATAACAGACCCTACGGTTCTAAATCGCCCCGTGAAAAAAGAACTTGGCTTCTATAAATACTGTCTCGAGTGGGTCGTTTTAATTTGATCTGGCGGTCGCATGGTCCATCATTTATATCATTTTCCATCAGACGACTTGATAGAGCTATTACATCATCGCCTTCCAATGTTCCAAAGCTCAAGCATTAGGGGCCGTGTGTCATGCCATTCAAGATGTCCACATGAACATCTACAGTGAATGCGTTGCAGGAATGCAAATCATCACATTGCTCACTTTTGGCTCTTGTGATGTTTTTAAAAATATTCAGTCAGGATATTTGTCGATGGGGTCATCTGACTTCTTGTCAGTACGCCGGCATCGTTTTTCACCACGTTTTTAATGTTGTGTTTAATTGGTACTAATTGTCTACTGGGAAAGGGGTTCCGATTATCAAGCGAATATTCTTTTGTGGACGGCGACTAAATACTGAATGTCTGAATTTTCAACTCTCTCTGGCTCCACACACTCTCCGATAATTGTTTTTTAACTAAAGCTCCTCATTCCAGAGAGCTTGCCCTGGATGTTGGAGAACGGCTTCGTTCACGTTGGTATAATCAGAAAATCCTGTACTGATGAAGTAGGCTGCAATTCGCATGATCATTAGAAAAGAGTTTCCATCATAGCTCTATAGATTTGTATCTAATACCGCTTATGCCGGTGCTAGGGGCCGTGTGGTCATATCATCCAAGTTGCCACATGAACAGGTACAATAAAAGCGTACCTAAGATACAACACATAT
>JAVTVY010057248.1:0-29276 GCA_036873755.1 Hanleya hanleyi | reverse complement strand
GCCTTACAATGATCACACCTTCTGATCAGAAACCAGCATTTTCGATCATATTAGCATTTCGATGAGGCGGCAGATGATGTAAATCCACAGAATACTGAAATAATTCAATCCATTCAGTATCACTTGAAACTATATATCTTGGTCGTAAATATTTGAGACGGTAAATAGCTGCAAAACGGTTCGAACTGCTGATTTTGATCAGTGAAAACGCACAACAAATATACCCCCTTCCCCTTAATAAAACGGCCCCACCCAATTTCAACCCCCCACATTGAATGGAATCTCCCAATTTCTACCAAACAATGAATAATTTAAACAACGATACTCAATTTAGCGGTGTATACCTTACCGAGAGTCCATTTTTCAACACAGCTTGATCAAATACTTCCCAAACATGCTGATCTAATAGGCTACAGACTCCTAAATAATTTACACGTTCGACAGTATTAACACAATTGTACCTCGCTGATTCCCTAATTGGATTTAGACTTTCATCTTTCGGCAGGAAGTAGTTTATTTCATGCGCTACACGGTGACCAACTTCTTGTCAAACATTATCCGTCAAAATTTTAAGCTGTGCGCGCCTCTACACAAGAGGTCGCTATTTCGCTGTTTTCTCTGCCTGCTGAAAGCAGTGCTCACGCCCTGCAAATAGTCCCTCGGCGAGGCATGTTATCGAGCAGTGAATCGAAATAAAATTTGCAGCTGAATAGAACAAATACCATACTTGCCAGTGGTACCAAAGGCTTTCCATTAATCGTTGCAACGAAGGCGGAAAAAAATCGAGAAAATTCTGATCTTTGGCAGAGATTACGTGTAGGGGTTAACGGATCGGGACTTTTTTTTATTTAGGAGCCTGTAGCCTACTGCACCGCTGCCAATGACGCGTTTTTACCTCCAGAGGCAGAAGAACTAGTGTCCGCTGACGTCACGATTCTTCAAACATGGAGGCCTCTTATATTGTTCCAATGTAACGAAGTTAAAACGTTTAGTAGTGCTTTGAAAAAATTGTAAAAAAATATCTGATACACGATTTGGATTCTATGAGGAAAAAGCTTTAACTGGCCATGCACGATTCACCAGAGTTTACGTTCCCTTTAAGGTGCTTCGCTGGTGACCACTAGCCTCACACCGCTGAACCGGCACGGGTTCAAATCCAGCTGGTCCATGTGTGAAAATCTGTCAGTTACTTGCCGGAGGGCAGTGGTTCTCTTCGGGTACTCCGGCTTCCTCCACCATCCAAACTGACGGTCACCATATGAGTGAAACAAACTTCAGTGTGACCAAATTCCCTCCCTCCCTTCATCCGTGGTCCAAAGTGACCATGTGGGGTGTCAGCTTGAAGCTCTCTTGGTGTAGACCACGACTTCAGGAATGTCCATGTCATTTGTGACGTCAATGTTGACGTCATCAGTACGAGTGGTAGCGAAAGCGGGCATTTTGAGGGTGCTTGATGGTGTGTTTGGGTGATTGAGGGACCATTCATGGTCCAAATGCGTCATCTTGCCCTGTAGCGTCCACGCCATTCAGGGCGCCGACACAAGTAGTGAAATCTTCCATTTTAGGGGTGCAATGGAGTGCGTTTGGAGAAGATAAGGGCCTTTCTTCCATCTGGCTACCTGGTAGAGTTGTGTGTGAGTGAGTGCGCGTGTGTGTGTGTTTGTGTGTGTGTGCGCGCGCGTGTGCTTAGCCGTCTCTCTTTCGGAAGACATGGAGGCTCTGAAAAGCCGTTCTTTTCTGTTGCAGTAAGACAGAACTGTCATTGTCACAGCGGTTACGGTGTGAGCGCTGCATAGCCCAGGCAGCAAGGATGGCTGTCATAGTCCAGTAGTGGTGGGTGATAGCACATCTCTCCATCGACTCGACTCGTTGCCATCTGCAAACATGGACCGAATCCCTGCTCGGTAACCCATATAGCGAATTAAAATCGGTCGCATGCTGTGAAATTGATTGGACAGGAGCAGCCGTCGATGCTTCTGTTAGGGAGTTAAGACAGGCGTTAAGGCATTGCGTAGGTATTCCCCTTCGCTTGCTTGCATGTATTGCTATGCAAATATCTCGACCCCAAAAAGTCCACCAAGTGAGCTTTTCCCACAATTCCCGGCCTGCGCATGTGTGACATTGTCTATAAAACACGTCCCTCTGGACTCCACATCCCCATTCCTACTGTTTCAGAGCCATGACGGAGACCCATCCCTATGCGACTCGCATTTTACATCATGCGACAGTGGTTAATTCACTCATGGGTTACCGAGCAGTGGTTCGGTCCATGTTTGCCGATGGCGACAACGAGGGGCGACGCCAGATCCTGGAAGAGTTCACAGAAGCGGTCCTCGACAGCGTCGAGTCGATGGAGAGGTGTGCTATCGCCCACCACTACTGGACTATGACAGCCATCCTTGCTGCCCGGGCTATGCAGCGCTCACGTCGGAACCAGCGATTGGCCTCACAATAGTCTTTGCCCTATTGACCCTGACACTGTGGCAACGACAGTTCTGCCTTACAGTGACAGAAAAGAACGGCTCTTCAGAGCCTTCATGTCTTCCGAAAGAGAGACGGCTAACTTAGCACAATGTTCACACACACACACACGCGCACGCACAAACACACATGCATTCGCACTCACATGCACACACTACTCTATGTAGCCGGATGAGAAAAGGCCCTTATCTATACTCCAAATGCACTACATTGCACCCCTAAAATGACCGCTTTCGCGACTACTCGCACTGATGACGTCATAGATGACGTGGACAACCCTCAAGTCGTGGTCTACACCACGAAAGCTTCAAGATGACACCTAGACCAAGAATGGTCTCTCAATCACTCAAACACACCCCACGCACCCCCAAAACACCCGCTTTCGCTACCACTCGTACTGATGATGTCACTAATGACATGGACATCCCTCAAGTCCTGGTCTACACCACGAGAGCTTCCAGATGACACCCACACGGTCCATTTGGACCATGGATGGACCCTTACGAACACCCAAAATGCCTGCTTTCTATACTACGGCCAGACTGCGCATGAGCAGAATGATGAAACCGGATTAGACCAATCCGACGCTACCCCAAGAGAACTTTAAAATAAGGCCTCGTACGGGCCAATCGGACCACTATGGGTCCACCTCGACCCCAAAACGTCCCTTCCAATGCCTTTTCCCCATAATTCCCTGTCTGTGCATGCGCAGAATGTTGAAAACGGACGACATACTTGTCCAGTCGGCTGGTCCCCACGGATGCTTCATGATGACACCTCATGCACCCAATAGGACCATTAGGGGTCCACCTCGCCCCCAAAACGTCCCTTCCCATACCCTTTCTCCACAATTCCCTGTCTGCGCATGCGCAGAATGTTGAAAACGAACGACACCCAAGCCCAATCGGACGCTCCCCACGAATGCTTCACGATGACATCTCACACGACCCAATCGGACCATTATGGGTCCACCTAGACCACCCCAGTGCTACTAGCCCAGTGAGCATGCGCACAGTCACTTTTCAACAAAATCAACGCCTGACCCCCCTGTGATCGTGTTCTACAGCTCGAGATAAAGAAAACAAGGGGCCACACCCCATACCGCAAATGTCCATGAGTGGGTTTCCCATCAGGTTAAACATGGTCCACTGCACCACGAGTCAATCCATACATGCATGAGATTCACAGTCACTGGGTCTTATATGTAGGGGGAGATAACTGGGCCGCCACGTGACCGGACGTCACCGGAAGTTACCCGGATGTGACTTTTGACTCGGATATCATGTGACCGGCTGTGACGTCAGCACCACGTGATTCCACGGACCCTCATTTTTGGGACAGAATTTGCTGTCTTCTTACTACTCATGCTGTGTCCCAGCAGTGTAGTGAGAGCAGGGGGCTTGGAAAACAAAGCCTCTGCAGTGGGTTGAGGAGTACTCCTCTCCCTTTGCATATTTCAGGAGTACCCCTCTAGGCACACCTCTGGGAACACTGCTTGTAGGAGTACTCATCAGTTTGCTAAGGGGGTCCTTTATTCTGATTTTCAAGAATTTCCAGGCCCTGTACGACCCTTGCATTACAATCGGTCAATCTTCAAGCTTATTTCTTGTATACTACACATTTGGAATGTGCTATATACGGTAACTCCTCTGATGATTCAACCACCCTAATAATATGATCAGTCTCCAACAATTTCAATCCCTCTAAAAACACAGAAGAAGAAATTTTTTGTTTGGCAACACCTTGTGAAGTAAGTCAAGAGTTGAATAAAGGCAGAATAATTGAAACTCAATGTACGTAGTATGATTGACTGCAGTTTGCGCAATCCTGTCACAAAATCTTGTGCTTTCTAATCGTACTTTCTCACAAATCAAAATAAGTAGCTGAATTTATTGGACCAATGAGATTAGATCACGTGGGCAGGTCACAGCGTCATTATGAATAACCCGTCGGTTGACTCTAGGCAGTCAATGTCAACTAGACAAGTTTTCTCCACTGAATCAAAGGATCTGGTGCGATTTAGGGAGATTTTGCGGTTTGGAGTGCCAAAATGAAATATCACACACGGAAGAAATTTTTCAGTAAGCATAATATATATTATCCTGGCCCTGGGTCTCATGGGTTTTCAATAATAGCATATTTAAGTAGTTGATTTGTGCAAAATCGTCTGTTTTGAGGTGAAAACAGCAAACCTTTCTCTACATAAACATATGAAGCAAGCCCAGAACCAAAACCGTGTTTGGGAAACAACAAACTATTGACACGATCAATATTTCGAGATTAAGTTTATCTTGGTTCTGGACTAGAGAAAAGTGTGCTGTTTTCACCTCAAAATAGACGATTTTGCAGAAATCCATCACATCAATTTACTTTTATTAAAGAACCATAAGACCCAGGGCCTACAAAATATTCAGAGCATACGACAAGATAATATACTTTACGCTAACTGAACAAATTCGTTCGTGCGTGATATTTCATTTTGGCACTCCAAACCGAACCTCATTGGGGCCAAAACCTCATTAAACCGCGTCAGCTCCTTTATTACCAAATTGATTATGTTTCGTGGCCTGATCGAGTAGGAGAAGGGACAGGGTTTCATCTGTCGCAATGGTGTCCCACGACAATGAGCTGATTCTGGTCGTGATACAAGATGGGATTCTTTGGCTCCGGGAAAGTGGACAAGAGCGCAGTTAAAAACGAGGTTAGGTCACAAAACGATTATCTACAAGTACTTCGTCTGACCTGACACTGGTTCTGGCTGTCACTGAATGAACGAGTGGAGATCAGGGGTAAGGGAGATGCCACCCCGCAAAGATGATTAAGACAAATATAAAGGTACCATTTTGTGTACAGCATAGACGCGATGTATGTAAGTTAGTGAACCGCGTCAGGTGAAACGCCTAAGAACACTGCCGAGTTGGGGAAAAATCTACATATAGTTAGCAATATAAAGAATACGAAGTTTATATTTATATTGTTTAATAGAGAAACAATTAATATCCGTGGCGCATGAGGGGCGGCCTTGCTGCTGGCTCCTCCTAATGGAAAGTCGTTGGGGCAGCTGGCTGCTGTAGGATTCAACCTTCCCTGAAGTCATTGGAGCGAGTCTGCAGATGTAGGACTCAAGCTTCCCTCAAGTCATTGGAGCGAGTCTGCAGATGTAGGACTCAACCTTCCCTCAAGTCATTGGAGCGAGTCTGCAGATGTAGGACCCAACCTTCCCTCATGTCGTTGGAGCGAGTCTGCAGATGTAGGACTCAACCTTCCCTCAAGTCGTTGGAGCGAGTCTGCAGATGTAGGACTCAACCTTTCCTCAAGTCGTTGGAGCGAGTCTGCAGATGTAGGGCTCAACCTTCCCTCAAGTCGTTGGAGCGAGTCTGCAGATGTAGGACTCAACCTTTCCTCAAGTCGTTGGAGCGAGTCTGCAGATATAGGGCTCAACCTTCCCTCAAGTCGTTGGAGCGAGTCTACGGATAGAGGGCTCAACCTTCCCTCAAGTCGTTGGAGCGAGTCTGCAGATGTAGGACTCAACCTTTCCTCAAGTCGTTGGAGCGAGTCTGCAAATATAGGACTCAACCTTTCCTCAAGTCGTTGGAGCGAGTCTGCAGATGTAGGGCTCAACCTTTCCTCAAGTCGTTGGAGCGAGTCTGCAGATGTAGGACTCAACCTTTCCTCAAGTCGTTGGAGCGAGTCTGCAGATGTAGGGCTCAACCTTTCCTCAAGTCGTTGGAGCGAGTCTGCAGATGTAGGACTCAACCTTTCCTCAAGTCGTTGGAGTTAGTCTACGGATAGAGGGCTCAACCTTCCCTCAAGTCGTTGCCTGTTCCTACCCTGGCCCTGCCCGATCTTTCTTGGTGAATACTTTGTACTGTCTCGGTGCTGCCCTAGTGCTGTCTCGGCGCTGTCCTGGCATTGTCCTGGCGCTGTCCTGACACTGCCCCAACACTGCCCTCTGTCCCAGTGCTGCCCCAACACTGGCGCTGTCTCAACGCTGTCCTGTCGCTGTCCCAACACTGTTCCGGTGCTGCCCTGGCACTGTCTCGGTGCTGTTCGGACACTGCCCGGTGCTGTCTTGACACTGTCTCGGCCCTGCCTAGCACTGTCTTGACACTGCCCAGGCACTGTCTTGGCACTGCCCTGGTGCTGTCTTGCGACTGCCTCGGCCCTGCCTGGCACTGTCTTGTCACTGCCCTGGCGCTGTCCTGGTGCTCTCCTGCCCTAACTCTGTCCTGGTGCTGCCCCAACATTGTCCCGGGGCTGCCCTGGCACTGTCAATGGCATCTTGACAATGTCAGGCGCTGTCTTGACACTGCCTTCGGTGCTGCCTTGCCACTGTCTCGGCCCTGTCTGGCACCGTCTTGACACTGTCCTGGCGCTGTCTTGACACTGTCTCGGCCCTGCCTGGTGCTATCTTGACACTGTCTCGGCGCTGTCCGGACACTGCCCGGCGCTGTCTTGACACTGTCTCGACCCTGTCCTGGCACCGCCCCAGCGCTGTCTTGACACTGTCTCGGCCCTGCTTAGCGCTGTTTTGACACTGTCCCAGCGCTGTCCGGGCACTGCCCGGCCCTGTCTTGACACTGTCTCGGCTCTGCCTAGCTCTGTCTTGACACTGTCCCGGCGCAGTCTTGACATTGCCCCGGCGCTGTCTTGATACTGTCTCGGGCCCCGCCGAGCGCTGCCCCAGTACTGTCTTTAAAAGTTAGGGTACGTTATATTAAACATGTTGGGTACTTGGCGTAAATTTAGTAGCAGTCGTACACCTCTTCTTGGGATTTTACACCCTACCGGTGACACGACTTGTGTTGTACCTACTTCTAAAGCTAAATCAGAAAATACGCGGCCTTCCTGCTGTCTGACCTTCACAGGGGCATCAAAGATGTCCAACGTCTAATCAAGTTTCAGCTCTACCTTCGCTTAGTGTATGTTGTCGCCTTTTCTAGCTTGTCTCTGTGCTGTTCGGACACTGCCCGGTGCTGTATTGACACTGTCTCGGCTCTGCCTAGCACTGTCTTGACACTGCCCAGGCACTGTCTTGGCACTGCCCTGGTGCTGTCTTGCGACTGCCTCGGCCCTGCCTGGCACTGTCTTGTCACTGCCCTGGCGCTGTCCTGGTGCTGTCCTGACACTGCCCCAACACTGCCCTAACTCTGTCCCGGGGCTGCCCTGGCACTGTCAATGGCATCTTGACAATGCCAGGCGCTGTCTTGACACTGCCTTCGGTGCTGCCTTGCCACTGTCTCGGCCCTGCCTGGCACCGTCTTAACACTGTCCTGGCGCTGTCTTGACACTGTCTCAACCCTGCCTGGTGCTATCTTGACACTGTCTCGACCCTGTCCTGGCACCGCCCCAGCGCTGTCTTGACACTGTCTCGGCCCTGCCTAGCGCTGTTTTGACACTGCCCCGGCGCTGTCCGGGCACTGCCCGACCATGTCTTGACACTGGTCCAACCATACACCTGAGAAAAAGCCATATGTGATTGATTACTGCAAAATGAGATTAAAATTGCTCAAACCATATAATACATCGCTAGAATTATCTCGCTGGTATCTTTATTTCTACCAGTAGGTTATTTTAAGGTATCCAGAAAACTGACGACAGCCATTGGGCATCAGCAAAAACAAATATGACCATTTTCACCCGATTCGTGTGGCGCAATTTGCTTCAAAGTTAGTCTACCCCCCTTTTTCGACAGATTCTGCAATATGTGTTTTTTTTTGTTTTTTTTTGCACAGATCGCGATTTGGCTTCACCATCTGGCTCATCTTCGCGAATAAGGAGCTGAAAACTTTAACAACCCGTATTTGGGTCATGCTGTATCAAACGATGCAATTTATATCTCACTGACCGTCATACTGACGTAACGTTATAAACCTCGAGAATTCCAAACGTCATTCTCGACATTTTTCATTTATTTTTATTTTTACTTTTTCTTGCACTGATATATTTATCTGAATACAATTGTTTCTGTTCAAATGCAATAATTGGACGTCCTTTGGAGGCACACAAAAGGAAAAATGAAAGCTTCGAGACAGACAGTATAATAGTGTATATTAGCGATAGTAGTAGTGTCTAAGCAGATCAGCGCAACTTTCACCCGGATGTAAAAATGACGTCACTTCCGGTTTGGGTGAATGGGGCGTGACCTTTGGACATGTCCAGACTTGTCTGTGTCTCTCCGTGTCTTTTGATGTACTGGGGTTTTTCCGGACCGCCATTGTGGGAAAATGGCGGATACGTTGACCGGAAAGACCCGAAGGTGACCGCCATTGTGGGGAAATGGCGGTAGTCCCATGGGTTGACTTCCAATGTTAATGTATATGGGGAATACCTAAATAGACGTTTTGTGACCTAGGTGGGTCCCTAGTCAACCGATTGGGTCGAGTGAGGTATCAAAGTGAAGCATTCGTGAAGGGGCATCTGGCTGGACTAGCGGCTTGGGCGTTGTCGCCATTCTGCGCATGCGCAGACGGAATTGTGGGAAAAGGGTATGGAAATAGACGTTTTGGGATCTAAGGGAATCCCTAATGGGCCGATGGAGTCGTATGAGGTATCAATGTGAAGCCTCTGTGAGGGGGCATCTGACTGGACTAGTGGCTCGAGCGTTGTCACCATTCTACGCATGCGCAGACAGGGAATTGTGGGAAAAGGGCATGGAAATAGACGTGTTGGGCTTTAGTTGGGCCACTAGTGGGCCGATGGAGTTGTATGAGGTATCAATGTGAAGCCTATGTGAAGGGGCATCCAGTCATGGGTGGGTGCATGTAAAAAAATTTCTGAAAAAAAAAACGGAACAGGGACTTTATCGAAAAATCCGGGAAAATGCCTATATGGGGTATGGGTGGTATGTAGGTCGCCGGGCTTAACGGGGCTTGCCTATCAATAGAGTTATCTCCCCCTAGTTCCAGGGTGGGTGTATGTAAAATTTTTCCTGAAAAAATACGGAACACGGACTTTATCCTAAATTACGGGAAAATGCCTATATGGGGTATGGGGGTATAGGACCATCCTGGGAAACCTACTTCTCCACATTTGCGGTATAGGTTGTGGGGTCTCGTTTTCTTAGTCTCGTCAAGACAAACATGATAGGAAGTGTCGCGGAGCGAATCGTTGAAATTTTTGGGAAAAGTTCAGGGAGACCCATATAGTCCCATACTAGGGGTATAGGACCAATGTTTGCCCCACTGGGAAACCTACTTCTAGACATTTGCGGTGTGGTTGCTTGGATTTGTTTTCTTAGTCTCGTCAAGACAAACATGATAGGAAGTGTCCCGGCACGAAACGGTGAAATTTTTGAAAAAGTACCATATAGCCCCATATAGACCCATATACGGGTTATGGGGGTATAGGTCCAATGTTTGTCCCACTGGGAAACATCCAGGTCAAAAGGTCTCCCTTTCGGCACGGTTCGGAGGAGACAATGTTGTGGTATCGACATACAGAGCTTGACCCCAAAAGGGGATTGTAAATTAAGCTGGGAAGGATGGGCAGTTCCATTTGGACCAATCAGCGGTCGAGAAAAAGAGCCAATGAGCGATCGATAAAAAGAACCAATGGACGGGTACTAGGTACACGTCTGCGCCTACATCCGGGTACTGGGATGCTTTCGCCTACGTCCGCGCCTACATCCGGGTTCTTGTACACCCGGGTAATGTTTTCTGGACATGGATGGGTTACCTTTGGCTCCATTCTAGGCCACTGATTGGCTAATACGGTGTTCAAAGCCAGTTTCATGCATTATGCTCATATAGAAAACACACAAGACAGGGTTTTTTGGTGAGATCTGTTTTTTTTTTATTCAGTGAACAACAACAACGTGAGAACAACCACGTGAAAACTGAAGCCCAGAACAAGGGGCTTGTACATTGAAAGAGACTGAAGCCCAGAACAGCGGGGCGTGTGTACATTGAAAGAACTTAAGCCCAGAACGGGGCTTGTACATTGAAATGATGGGCGGCCCAGTCATAGACGAGTACATCGCGGTCCTCGGCCTTGGGGTACTCGTCAAACATCTGTACGATGGTAGATACGGGTCTTCCCCGGCATCGATGGTACAGGTAAAACAAGCAATATTGTCCGCACACGCTACTGGTCAGGCTTTGCAACATTTGACTGTTCCAACACCACGTCTCTGTGCCTTGATCCATGAAGCCTGTTAAATCGGGATGGAGGGGTGGCAGGCCGTACGGGTCAAAGTATTCGCCCTGCTGTTCTGTCAAGTACACGGCCACCCAGTGTTCACCGGGCCGATCCATCGGGTCCGTGTTGAGAACGTAAGCAGCAGGATACATACGGTCTAATGGGAACACATCTCGGGCGAACACCCCTTGAAAGACCATACGTGTCTCTGGGTCATTCTCCAGCACGGTGGTTATCTGGTCTGTATCCATGTTAGGTGGAGAAGTCACACAGGACGTTGCGCGCCTTGTCCACTTGAATGATGTTGTCAAACTCGGCGTAGCAGATCACATTGACGGTGGTCGCAGGGCTCGTGCAAAGTGGATTTCCAACCGTAAATTGCCTTGCTTGGCCAGGGCCAGCTGATGGTCGTTCTCTAAGGTGGGGGTCAGATCGAAACAGAACAACGTGTATCCGTTCGCGTAGTCCTCCCGACTGATCAAATTCCCTTCGTCCTGTTGATTTGACCGGTGGCTGTAAACAGGCTCTGATAGGCTCGAATGAAATTCCTGCGCCCAAAGTTCGGTGTTAAGGCCGTGGCTGGGACCTGTTGTCCATCCACATGCAGGGCCACAAAATTGATGCCGAAATGTTTAAAGTCAAACGGATTCTCTGGGTAGGCTCCGCTGAAACTGCCATTTTCCACACAGGCCAGGATCAATCGCTTGGGTAGTTCCCCCAGGAACAGGTTTTCTTTGTTTGCGCCCATATTTCCAGCAGGCACAGAGAACACTTTGGTTTGTACACGTCGGATAGGGTGCTGGGCTGCTTTTGTTTCCAAGGCTTTCATGTGTCCCAATTGAACGGTTGGATTCGGTTTCACTTTTCGGACATACAGGACTGCGTCTTGGATAACAATCTTATAGTCAGCTGCATGCCCCTCTACGTTAGTGGCCATCAAGGCGAAGGTCGGAGGCGCCCGTATCAGTCGGATTTTGATGGGGATCTTGTTCAAGAGGTACCGGTCTTGCATGAACATGTCTGCGTGTAGTCGACCCATGAGATCCACCGAGGCACCGTTCGCAGTGAAAGCCTTCCGTTTGTTATATCCTACATTGTCCACCGTGTCCATGTGCTCGGGTGTGTCCTGGTAGAATAAAGCGGCTGTCAGCTGAGATTTTTTAGCCTCTCGGCCATACGACAACAGTGTCCCGATGTAGGCTCGATAGGGGTACGTGTTGGTCTCGTCACTGATGAGTTTGTCGATGAGAAAAATATCCACCTGTTGAAACATCGAGTGCAGCCAGAGA
This sequence comes from Hanleya hanleyi, assembly GCA_036873755.1. Classification (NCBI taxonomy): domain Eukaryota; kingdom Metazoa; phylum Mollusca; class Polyplacophora; order Lepidopleurida; family Hanleyidae; genus Hanleya; species Hanleya hanleyi. The sequence continues at coordinate 17,367 of JAVTVY010057248.1, read as the reverse complement.
TTCGTCGGGCCCACCGTTGCAGCTTGGATGATTCTGGAGCCATCCCCATTGACTACCTTGGCTTTCACATACAAGTATGTATGGGCTAAATCCACATAGGCCGTATCCGCATTGCTGATGGTGAACTCGATGGGCCCTGTTTCGTTGATGCTGGAGAGCGGGAGATGCTCCACCCATAATCCTTGTTCGGCACTGGTCTGTGTGGCCGGCACGGTCCACAAATCAAATTCACTGTTGGTGGAGGGACAGGACTCGGCGTGGATCAAGGACATGTTTAAGAAAAGATATCCTGGGTATCCCTTTCTGGATAGTAATATTCCAGTGGGACCTGCATATGGCGTATACATATCTCGCTTAGTAGCATTTGCTAGATCCTGTGTTAAATGTGATGATTTTAATCAACGTCACAAACATTGTTGCAGAAACTTATAAAACAGGGCTATTCCGCCAAGCGCCTCCACCCAAAGTTTCTCAAATTTGGCGATACATATCGCATGCTGATAGCAAAATACGAACGTAGCGTGCAAGATCTATGGCGCTACGTTTCGTAACTTGTGTCTAATTCCGCTTAACCCGGGGCTAGGGGCCGCATGAACCCATGTACTTCAAGAACCTCATGGTACTCATATGAACAGTCACAATCAAAGCGTGACTGAGATACATCATTCTTTAGATGACGACTTTACAACGAATATTATGGATTAAGAATACTGATCAGCGATACGGATTTGATATTTCTGGAACATCATGATGTCTTGCCGGCATCATTGAAACTGTTGACCGCTTCTCTCTTGCAAGAAACAAGCCTATGTTTATGTATACTATGATTGTCTTTTTGAATTTGGTGCTAATACCGTTATGTGGAAAATGGAATAGGTCTTTGGATTATGGACGCGGATATTCTCTAATGGACGACGGCTGGATTATGAATGACGGACTAGACGCTTGTAATTGATGTGCGTCGTCGCTGGGTCGGTCGTCGACAGGTGCGGGGTTTCGGTGGGGCAGGTCTTTTATTCCCTACGGTGCGTTGTGCTTTGGCGACCAAGACGCGTCCCGCTTCTTTGGCCCGCCGTTTCAAGGATTCTTTGGGTGCCGTACTCCACAAGACATCACCTGCCACTTGCAGTCCACTGCGCACCGCTTGTTTGCCGATTGCTTTCACCCCACGCGTCACCAAGGGCAGGAACGTTTTGACGATGCTGCCGAGTATGTTCCCCAGCCCATGTCCTCGTTGCATGCGTGCACCGCTAAAGATCGGAAAGCCACCCCCGGCCTGTTGGGCATAATAGTTCATATAGCTGCGTGCATCGCACTCGTAAGGTACTTTCATTATGCAAAGTGGGGAGCACGTGCTTGTCGAAAATGAAGTGTCAGCACCACTTTTCCTCGTTCGAATGCCACCGGTCGTCCCGTGTCATCTCTTATATCCACCGTGATCTTGTTGATGTCGGTTTGTCGTACGGGCAGGTAGAGCATGTGGGTGAAACTGTGGGTGACTTGATCTCCATACGTCTTTTTAATGGGGACCACCCGTAACAGAGGTGTGTTGATATCGCCCACGATGTGGTTGTCCACCACGCCCGAGTAGACGTAGAGTCCGTACATACCCGACTTCATATCCGTCGGGATCTCGCCTTGGTGGGCGGTGGGACCAGCGAACGTCAGTAGATCGAAACCCAGCATTTGCTGTAGGATAGGACTCAGTACGACACTCGCGTTGGCGGAGACGATAAGCTGTGCCTTGTCGTTGTGTGCGTTGTAATCGAAGTCCACGTGATTCTTGAAGGGAAAGGATTTGATGGGTTTTGATGTATTCGTGACCTCCCGTAGAGCCTTATAATGCAACAGTCTTGTCAGCCCACCCATGAACTCTTTGGGGGTATCGTATTGGCCTTCGGGGAGGGTGAGTCGGGTGTTTTTGCCTTCGTAGGTCATCTCGTACCACACTTCATTGGCTCGCACGTTGTACCACGAGCAAGGGTATTGGATATCCACGAGGCCACATTCCCATCGTCCAGGTAAATGCAACGGTTGCGGTAACTGGGTGACGTACTTGGCCACGGTGTTGTCAGGAAACACATCCAGCGAACGGTTACTGGGTAGGGTGAGGTAAAACATGGCGACGTAGCTGTCCTGCTGCTGCTGGTGGTTTTAATAGGTGTTCCAGGCCTTGGGCGGTTGTGTCCGGCGTCGTGTTCGTCGCGTTGACTTGCTACGTGTCACGGCTCTGGAGATGTGGGGTGTCCTGATCGAGGGTGGTTTTTTAAAGGCCTGAAAAGAAGGTGCCCGTTGTGGTGGTGGTGTTTTGGGGGGTGACTCCGGTTCCCATTCGGATTCCCAAGAAGGTAGTGGGCCACTCGGCGATTGCTGGGTTCGTTGCATAAAGGCCGAGCGGTGGGGGTTCCCCATCAATTCCTGTGGTGCATGCATGTCTTTCAAGCCTTGAGCGAAGACCTCCCATCCTCGAGGATCCGTGTGCGACCTGCGTTGACGCATCAGGTCATTCACTAAATCCGTCATGTGGGTGCCGGGAACCACTTGATTCTGTACCAGGAGTTCGCCTTTATCATTCCAAGTCATGTTAGGATTCTGTTTCATCCGTTGTAATACCAGGCCAGCTTGTTTCTTGAACGATGCAGGTACACTCTTCAGCACTTCGTCTTCCACCCACTGTGGGGCTGTGGGTGTACCCCTGGTAATGGCGGCTGTTGGAGCGGTGCTGAGGTCGGCGGTGTGTCACGTGGTGGTGGTGGTGGTGGTGGTGGGGTAGAGAGGGTTTTGTATTGGTCCATGAACGTCATGTACCGTTGAAGCATCTCATTGTACCGTTGTACTTCTCACTGTCGCTTAACCCCGGTCTCTGTAAGATCTGTTGCATCTCTCCATCGAGGGTGTTTATGGTCTTCACCGTAGGTGGGACAGGGTAGGGCGATTGGAGGTTTTGAAGGAACCGTGGTTCGACGAGGACCATTTTTTTCGTGTGGTTCATTGTCGGCCGAAGAGTCCACCCAATACTGGACCCAACACGGAAGCGGCCAACGGTGCTAAGATGGCCCCGAGAAAGCCGCCTTTCTGTAACACCTTTTTCTTTTGTGTTTGAGGGACCCGCTTCTGGACTAGGGTTCGGAGACCTGTCTTATGCTTGGCCAACTTGGTCTTCTGAGCCGGAGTAAGTGGTACGTTGCCTTTTAACAGGTTGTACCCGATCTCGCACAGACAGCGTACAAGGTCAGGGTCCGCACCGCGTACAATGGTTCGGACCAACTCGGGTGGGGCCGTCTTCAATACACGGAGCGTGGGAGCGTGCTTCCGTACTCGCGCAGACATGATGTACAACTAATGCTAGAACCCACAACTCTGCCCTTTTTATCTACCTCAGAGACAAAGTCAACCATGCTGTGGTATTCATTCTTTTATTATCCCCATCATCAAACACACAGACCCCAGCTGGGGGAGCCACTGTGAGTGTGTTTACATTATTTTTGTATGTACACGTGGTGGGCCTCTCCGGGAAAGATGCCGGTCCGTAGTCGAAGGTGGTCGGGGGTGGCTTGCTTGAGGTCGAAGAGCATATACCCGTGCTGAGGGGTTGTGGCATCTTTAAAGGCTTCCAACGCAAACGGTGTGCGGCCGGGATACATCTGTCTCGCCAGGTGCAGCAGTTGAGTGGTATCTCTCGGGTTTTTGAAGACCACCAGGTAGTGGGCATTTAAGCTGATGTTCCGATGTTCTTTGTTTTTACTGAACAGATTCTGCACAATGTAGATGATGCTGAGCCGTCGATGATGGCTGCCTTTGGTAAAGAGTTGGGTGACCCGCGCATCCGTCTCCGCCATGAGATCATCCAGAACCACCAAGGTGTCGGGTTCCAAATCGGCCAGGTTGGGTAGGCCTTCCACGAACGTGATGTGGGGCATTGCTGCATACGCTGCCTGCCATTCTCCGTAACACCACACGACTCGGGCAATGGGTGGGGTGATCATGCTGTCGGCGTGTTGAAGGAGCTTCCTGACGAAGTGCGTTTTGCCGGAACCCGTCGGTCCTGCGATGACGTAAGTGAAGGGATGCTGCCACCGAGGGTCCATGGTTCGAGCTGTATCCGTTGTCGTGGTAACCCGCTCTTGTAAATTTGGTACGAGTGAACTGGAGTGGTGGTGGTGGGTACAATGTCGGTCGTCGTTGTCTGTTCACTGTGAGGGATGATGGTGGTGGGTACAACGTTGGTCGTCGTTGTCTGTTCACTGTGAGGGATGAAATCCGGTGGGTCTTCAGACGTAGTGGGTGTACTTGGTGTAGGTGTGGAGCTTGATGTGGAGCTCGATGTGGCTTGTACACGGGGTGTGGTGGTGACTGGGCTCGATACGGGGTTGACTGGTGCTATCTGTAGACCGGTTTCACTGGTGGCTGGTGTTCTCAGTTGGTTAAGTAACCGGCTGACATAGGCTACGTCGTAAAACACACCTCCGTACAACACACTCAGCAGGGTTAGCAGTATCACCACAAAGCCCACTTGCGCTTTGCGCGTTTTGGGAGACGCTGTGTTCAGAGGCAGCTGCTGTTTGTCCATAGCACTGTGGTCGGACGTGGAATGAAGGATGACGGCAGTGGTGTCTGGCTTTATAGTCGTTTCACCTGGTTGGCAGCGACCCAGGAATTGAAGGAACTGGGCCAGCCTTGCCATTTGACGAAATGAAACAGTTTGCCACGTCGACGTTCCGTTTTCAAAATCTGCTCCACCGTATAGTAGTCTTGCTGTGTTTTTACGACAGGCTGTAATTCCGTCTCGTAAAACGTCCCTAGCAACGGTTCCCCTTGAAGATCTTCCAGTTCATAGACTCGCTGCTGTCGGGGTAGGCGCCGTTTAATCAGGAAGTGCTCATCGCTCCAGTTGGGCAAGTAACTTTTCTCAAATTGACCTTTGACTTTACTGATCCGTACAGGGTCCCCGACCTTGTACACCGCCTTCGGCGTTCGCTGCGATGGCCTGGGGTACAAGACACGCCGGACTTGGGCTTCATTGCGTTGGGTCACGGTAATGGGGGCTCTCTCTATACTCCGATGATAGGCTCGATTGTAACCACTCACAAGTTTCGGGAGAACATCGATGTACCGCCTTGTATTCTTATAGGTGAAATATTTATACATGCAGCCTTTGAATGTCCTGTTGAACCTTTCCACCACGGAAGCCTTGGTCTCGTTGTACGTATGGAAGAAAAACACCTTCTGGGCTTTCAGAAACTGTTGGAACGGTCTGTTGAGGAATTCCGTGCCTTCGTCGGTTTGCAAATACAAGGGTTTGCACCCGGTCTTGAAGATGTCCTTGAACGCCGCTATGAGATTCGCCCCCGTTTTCGTCCGGATGGGTACCACCCACGTACCCACGCATACTTCGACAGGATATCGATGCACGTCAAGATATACCGATTTCCATCGTTGTGTTTGGCAAAGGCGCTCATATCGACCAAATCCGCTTGCCACTGGGCATCTATTCCTCCCACGATGACCCGGTTCCGTAGAAAATGGCGACGGACAGATCGATGTAAGGTATAGGTGTCTTGTTTTCTTAACCAATCTCGGACTTGGGCACGTTGTATCCCCTGGGGTTTGGCCGCTCGATAGAGAGCCGACAATGCACTATAGGCCGCCGGACTGTCGGGACTGTAGTATAAGTTATCCAACACCTTCTCCCAGCGCTTCATGGCGACAAATGATGATGGACCCTGGCTCTATCGTTTATTTATACGGGTATATCTTGGGCCGGAGTTTCTTTCTGATTTTCTTCGTTGGCTTCCACAGTGTCCATGGTAAATGACCAGTCCAACTCGTCTGATGACCGCTTGATAAGCACTTGATCCACATCTACCACGGCATCTTCCAATGCAGACCATAGATCAGGGTGAAGGGTAAAATGCACTGTACCCCCATCTAGCCGAGCCAATTGAGCAAAGAAAGGGCCGCGTCGGATGTACACATCGTGACACAAGTGGATGAGGTCGCCGTCCAGTTCACCAGACAACAGCCGTTTGAATTTGGTCCAGCCCTCCCGGGACAGACGAATGTGAGCCGGGCACGGTTGTGTAGGGTCCGCATCGCAGATGTCTCCCACCTCCTCCATGATATCGTCCTTATCCGCATACACATGCAGGAAGACCTCGGGGGTCAAGCTGAGATACGCCAGTATTATATGCTCCGTCATGGTCAGTACGTGAATGGTACCAGATTTGACTGTCTCTCGTATTTATAGGGAGAACCCCGTGAGATCAAAGGATCGGGTGGTCAAAGTCTAGCCGGGTAATCAATGGCATCGTCGTCTGGTTCATGGCTAGACATTTGTTCATTGGGTTCTGCCGCTGCTTCTCTCAGGGCACGAGCCCACTCCAACTCGTCTGATGACCGCTTGTCCGGTGTAAACAGCTGGTCCACGATAGGCACCACTTTCTCGAAGGCTGTCCACAGATCGGGGTCTAGGGTGAAGCCTCGCGTAGGGTCTTGGTAGCGGCCCAGGCGTGGGAAGAAGGGTCCACGGTATACGTAGATGGCATTGTCTATGTGGATGAGGTGTCCATCGAGCTCGCCGCTCAACACCCGTTTAAATTTGGTCCAGCCGTCACAGTGTAGCATAACCGTATTCGATACGGTCTCAGCGGGCGACCAGCAAACATCTCCACGGTCTTCCACGAGGGTGACTTTATTCTTCATAGACGTGTAACCCCACCCGGGGTGTAAGGGGAAGGATGGCTCGTAGGACTGGTGACATGCTTGATCCAATGACGAACGGTGAATGACACACACTCTGTCTGACCCTCGTATTTATGGTGAGGTCCCACTGTCAATACCACAGCGCCAGGGTCAATAGGGCACAGACTATTGTGAGGCCAACCAGCCGTCGCTGGTTCCGGCGTGAGCGCTCGTGGTCCATAGCCCGAGCATCAAGGATGGCTGTCATAGTCCAGTAGTGGTGAGTGATGGCACACCTCTCCATCGAGTGCACTCTGTCGAGGACCGCTTCTGTGAACTCGTTCAGGATCTGGCGTCGCCCCTCGTTGTCGTCGCCATCTGCAAACATGGACCGGACCACTGCTCGGTAAGCCGTGAGTGAATTAACCACGGTGGCATGCTGTAAAATGCGAGTCGCATATGGCTTGATCTCCGTCATGGCTCTGCAACCGTAGAAATGAAGGTGTGTGATCCAGAGGGACGTGTTTTATAGACCATGTCACACATGCGCGCCTAGATGTAGCTCTACGGGTGTAGTCCGTGATACGTACTATTCTGATTGGTTATGTGGCTCCTATAGAGATAGTACCTTATCGACAATGGGGACTACTTGTTCCAAAGCCGTCCATAGATCGGGGTCCAGGGTAAAACCACCGTCGTTCAGACAGAGGAGTCGAGCGAAAAAGGGACCGCAGAAAATGTAGACGTCGTCACACAGGTGAATGCTATCACCGTGCAGGTCACCCAACAACACCCGTTTCAAGGTAGTCCATCCTTCCGGTGACAAAGAGACGTGCGCTTTGGGTTCAGGCGTACACCAACACCTAAGTCCGCTATCGATGAGGTCCACTCGTTTGGGGTACAACAATAGGGTGCAGCCAGGTGTAAGCCTCCGGGTAGCCACAGTCCCTTCTTTCACCTCGGGGTGTAGTAAGTCATCCACCTCGGGGAGTACATCTTTCAGTGCCATCCATAAGGGTGGACAGAGTGTGATATAGGTACCTCCACTCTGTTCCAACCGGGGAAAAAGGGAATCCTCTCCAGCAGTGCGTATGTGCACGCCGACTTCCATGTGCATGAAATCCCTTTCGTAATCTTTTCCCTGTAACAATCGTGTCAATAGAGTCCAGCCTGATAGCGATAACAAAATCTTCACCTTCTGCGGTGCGTCTTGGACCAGCTCCAGGTGATCGTCATTGACGATGAGGTAGACGTCGGACGTCAGTTGGAATAACGCAAGCTCTGTTCCGCTCGCTGTCATGGTGGGGAATGAAAAGCGAACGGTTAGAGAGGTGGCTTTATAGTGTACCTGTTGGGTAGGGTTTTATACACCGTGCGTGGCACTTGTTATACTCGCTTGCGCCATAAGGTCAATATGGTTAGAAATGCGCTTTTTTCTACTACGCCCTGTGACGGCCCTTCGTGAATGGGCGTAACCTGTGAACATCATAGGAATGCATGTACTAACCTGTCTGTGGGGTTTTTCCACAATGTCGTTCCACCTTCGTGTCTTTTCGGGTACGTCCGTGTCTTTTCGGTAAAGTCCGTGTCTGTTCCACGCCACACCCATCCCTTCGGATGCTCCTCCACGAATGCTTCACATTGATACCTCATACGACTCCATCGAACCACTAGTGGCCCACCTAGACCCCAACACGTCTAGCGGGACCCATACAGGGTCCAGTTTTCGACACTAGATGACCACATTCCGACAAAATGGCCAGTTTTTGACACCGGACGTGCCGCCATCTTGAACCAGAAGGCGGACGCCGCCATCTTGGATATGTCCCATAATGCACCGGGTCAAAATACTCGCTTCTGACTGGCTGAGAACACTCCTGCGCACAACTCCTCATGACCTCCACCATAAACCGGAAGTGACGTCATTACATCCGGGTGAAAGGGACCCGAATTTCAGTAGACCCTATGGACATGTCCAGACTTGTGTGTGTCTCTCCGTGTCATGGGGTTTTTCCCCACAATGGCGTTCACCGACTATATTCGGTCAGGTCCGTGGGAGGGGATCTGTGGGGTTAAGAATGGCGTTCACCTTCGGGTCTTTCTGGTCAACGTATCCACCATTTTCCCACAATGGCGGTCACCTTCAGGTCTTTCCGGTCAACGTATCCGCCATTTTCCCACAATGGCGGTCACCTTCGGGTCTTTCCGGTCAACGTATCCGCCATTTTCCCACAATGGCGGTCACCTTCGGGTCTTTCCGGTCAACCTATCCGCCATTTTCCCACAATGGCGGTCACCTTCGGGTCTTTCCGGTCAACGTATCCGCCATTTTCCCACAATGGCGGTCACCTTCGTGTCTTTCCGGTCAACGTATCCGCCATTTTCACACAAAGGCGGTCGGGAAAAACCCCAGTACATCAAAAGACACGGACAGACACAGACAAGTCTGGACATGTCCAAAGGTCACGCCCCATTCACCCAAACCGGAAGTGACGTCATTTTTACATCCGGGTGAAAGTTGCGCTGATCTGCTTAGACACTACTACTAGCGATTTATGAAGTGGTACCCGTGATTTCGTTTGTGAACTGTATATTAGTACAGATCATGATAGACTTTTTCTAAAGATATCATCGCTTAATTCACAGATACCCAACATATCTCTCTCTCTCTCGTACTGTCTACTTATTTCGCGTATGCCCCCAGTGTGGTCGAAGCCCTTGCAACGGCCGTAGGTCGACATGACGGTCCTTAACATCGTAGTTGTCCTTGCTATGTTAATGGTTGACCATGTCATTTTGCGACCCTTAACATCGCAAGGACAATTACGATGTTAAAGGCTGATTATCGATAGTGTGACATTTAACACTCGGTTACCTTTGTACGCTGCACGAATAACTGTAGATTTGGAAGAAGATATGTCTTGCACGTTGAGTACGTGGAAAGCTGAATTCGTGGATATTCCATTCAGCGGAGCAATTCCTTCTCATTCGAGCTGATTGAAGTGAGAAATCATAAAAACCACGTTTGGACATTTCAGCATTGCGGTCTTAAGGGCCGTTGCGATGTTGAGGGATTCTACACAGCGGACAGACAAGCGCCGATGAACACATCCATTAACCAAAAAAAAAGAAGCAACTAACTGTGTCAAAGATCAGTCATGAGTAGCGATATGTCGGGTCAAGTTTCATCCCAACCACCTCGCTGGGGGTTTAATACCACCCCAGCCACCAGTCAGATTTTTGGACCGGATTCGGGGCCTTCGCGCACATCGCCGGCAGTGACATCATATATAGTAAAATAGATGTTTAACGAAAATTTTGATTACTTTTCAAGTCTGCATAATACCTCCGTTGACCTAGCGTTAAAAGAATTATCTGAAGATAATTTTCCCTGTTTATCTGGACAGAGCATATGAAAAGTAGTTCGCTCATGTGCAACACTAAAGGAGTTGTTTGGTCGGATTCAAACTGAACCGTGCGTTGGTTGGTTTCCCCTATACGTCAAAGCAACGTAGTAAAGGTCAACTTCCGCTATTGGAGACAGGGATGTTATTGGAGCCTGCGAAATGGAGCATGCGCTGTGGGGAGGTTGGTTTCATCCACATAGGTGAATACTATTCGAATAAACTTAACAGAAACACATTCACAGAATAACTTTATAAAACTGTTCACAAATGCTGCAGACTCTGACATCGTGTCCGTGTCCACGCTCCACGTTTTTTTCTGTTGTGAAGGCAAGGGATAGCTACACTTACCAGACGGTTCAGAAGAATGCTCCCCTTTCCCCGTTTCAGTTAAAGCATGCACAGGAGACGATTAACACAACCGGAGGTGGGGGCGGGGGAGGGGGGCATCTGGGTCTGTTACAGAGGGTTAACAACAGAAAATATCGTTTCGATATCACAAAATTATTTCGATTTTATTCGTCCACGCCAGTGACTAACAATGACGACATATCCAAGAGCAATGACGACATACCCGAGAACAATGACGACATATCCAAGAGCAATGACGACATACCCGAGGACAATGACGACATATCCAAGAGCAATGACGACATACCCGAGAACAATGACGACATATCCAAGAGCAATGACGACATACCCGAGAACAATGACGACATATACATGATTTCTACACGGAATCTTTGACCATTCAGTACTGTCCAGTTCCCAATCTACCAGTACTGGCAGGGACATATCCAGGGATTTTTTGGGGACGCCTGTTTTGGCTTTTTGGGGGGCATTTGTATGTCCGATGAAAGAAATTGGACTGGAAAATTTGGGCGCCCATACCTGTTTTGGCTTTTTATCGGTATCAAAATGACTCTGGATACATGTATGTCTATGACTGGTCAGAAATGCTGGATGTCTCTGCACAGTAACAGGGAGGGAGGGAATTTGGCTTAATGTCACACTCAAGTTTGTTTCACTCATATGGTGACAGTCAGTTTGGTTGGTGGAGGAAGCCGGAGTATCCGGAGAGAACCACCGCCCTTCGGCACGCACAGTAACAGAGGTACTGCGCCGTCCATTCCAAAACTGATTAGTACTGCAGTGTGTCTCAGCCGTACTGCTCAACTGCTCCTCAGTTGTTGACTGCAATGAACCGTACAGCAACTGCCTGATACCCATCAGTAATGTTATGGCCTGCAAGTGGTCACAACTTCTCAACGGCCTTTCTGAGCATCAATAATATCTGAAGTTCATGAAACTAGTTTTATGGACTTCTGATATTATGTACAGTTTCTTACTGTGGAGGACTGGGTCAGAAATTTATGCTGCAACAGTTCTTGCAGAGTCATCAACAGATCTGGGATACGCCACAGATTCTGTTTTGCACCATCTCCTGCCAAAAAGCATGTGCCTACTATACATCCTGTGACGTCAATGGATGAGATTACAAAGGCGTCCAAATCGGTGTATATGCCCCAAAAGATCTATGTCGGGCTTAGAGTGAAGCTGGTATTACAGTTATTATTGCATTGTCAAAGGATTGCAGTGTTGTGACGTTACCACCGTTTTCCCGATGCTCTGATGCTGGCAAAATTGGTTATTGAGAATTCGTCTGGCCTTGGTGATGGCGTACTCTGCAAACAGTGCATGGATACCAGGTTTCGTGCCTTCGCTGGTACAAAAATTGTATACGGTTTGCAAGGGAGTGTAGTGGTGGCGCCACGCGGACAAACATAACTCTGACTTGAAAGTGAAAAAAACAAGTAAGAACGTTCTTTATTCGATATCAGAACTAGTCATTTTTTAACAATATTGGCAGTCAGTTGTATCATTATATCACCACCGAATAACTATATGTTCGTGGAATCAACAGGTTGATTGTGACTAAGTTAGACCCGTTTAGAATTATGGCTCTGAGTGTCAGTCAAATTAAACCAGCATGAGGGCGGGGTCAGTTTGGTGATGGACGGCTCCGTCAATAAGATGTTGGGTCAACCAAATTTGGCCCTTTTGAGGCTAGGGTCAGTTACAGTCCGTGTAACCAAGAACAGATCAAAGTCGCCAAAATTAGGCCGGTCACAGGGAAGGAAACGTCTGGTGCTCCACTGTCAATATTCGGCTCTACGATCGGGTCGACACCTTCACCGGCTGGAACTGAAAATTTAGAAAACAGATTGGTTTATTAGCAAAGTCCATTATTTCCACAGAGTAGTTTTACAGGAACTAGGGGGAAAGTAACTCCGAAAATGGACGTCATTTCGGCTGTGATTATGCCATCGTCAGGAATACATAATATTCTATATTTCGGCTGTGATTATGCCGTCGTCAAGAATGCATATATATATTCCTGACGACGGCATAATCACAGCCGAAATATAGAATAAAATATCAAAATGACTTCAATTTTCGAAGATACGTTCATCTTAGTTAATTAGCAAAGGATAAAAGTTGATTCCTCACGTTGATATGTTCATGTTAATAGTATTAACACATTAGCTAGTTACAATAGATCGTTGATTTCTCAAGTTGGTGTGTTCGTATTCATATTAGTATTGACACATTATCAACTTGGTGATTCCGCAAGTTTATATTTTCGTATTCATATTCAAAACAAGTATTGGCACATAAACAAGTTACAAGAGATCGTTGACGCCTCAAGTTGATATGTTTATATACATATCAGTATTGACACATTAGCAAGTTACAAGAGATTGTTGACGCCTCATAGTCGAATGTCCAATTCCACATGTCCATAACTTTATAAGACCTGACCTTTCTCATGACACCTGTCTTCTGATATATATATACCCACAGTATAGAAAGTACTAACTCCGAGAGTGAGTGAGTGATTTAACGTCGCTTTCAACAATATTTCAGCTCTATCGCGACGAACCAACTAAGCACCACCCAGACAAGTTGCGGTCCTGCTACTTCAAAGAAGAAATCTTTGAAGCAGCATGGAACCAGACACCCTCCATCCACCCTATAAAACAACGACGACAGCGCACAAGACACAGACAGGACGCTTACATGATATTACAGTGCTAGACATCACATTATCAAGTTTCTGTTCCTTCTCAGCAAAATGCATTGAAGCAACGGGAACCTGTACCCACCCAACAACTCCGAGAAATGGTGGTAGATACCTCGCCATATATCCTTCCGCTGACAAACGATAGTCATGACTGTTCAATATGACAACATTGACTGTCGCCTTGCCGAACTTGAATTTGAACTTGAAAGCTAGCAGATCAATTGCAGCGTCTGCAGACAATCTCAGTAAACTCAGATATAATATAACAGAAAATTATATCTGGATTCAGCGCTATATAAATCCCGTGCGAATTTGAAACCTCATTTGTTAGCCAATCAGGTGGCTAGCTTGTTGAAACAATTTCAAAATCACGCCTACAGTAACTACACGCGTTATCGGGGAAAAAGTATCCCAATATGGCATCATTTCTAGACAGTGTGCGTGGTAAACCATAATGATCAAACAGTTTACTCCCGCCTGAAGTCTGGCTTTGTTAGGGGGTGGAATATATCAAAAGATTGTGCCATGCGAAGATGTTAATCTCCGTGAACTAAACGTCAATCACTCTCAGAGAGAAAAGTCAGAAATTGTCGTGATTGGATTATTATGAGATCTCGTAGAATATTGGCGAACCTTTCGCATGAAGTTTTCATAGCGTTACGTCTAGATGGTATTCCCCTGTTTTGCCATCTTGGTTTAGATTGCGTCTGCAGATTGAATAAATTAAATAATAAATTTTTTCAACTGTCAACTAAAATGTCAACTGTCTCCAGAATCAGAAGGTTGATCGGTAATCAAAGCTATCAGCTAATCATGGCACATTTGCTTTATATGGGGAGATACAAGATAACCTCCCCTTTCCATTTTCCTTTGCGTGTCGACTGGGCACCAGAAGGAGGGCGAGATGCGAAAACATGACAACATCATACCAACAAATACACATGTAAGTGCACTTACCGCAAAGTTTGTTGTTACAGTCGGGAAGGTCTTTAGGACAGTTCGAACAGCTCGGACCTTCCTCATACGGCTTCTCATTGATGGTTGTCCTTAATACAATGATGGAGGTCAATGAGAAAATGTATGGTGAGTATCTTGCAAAGTCCTTCAAGATGTAATGAGCCTCAAAATCTATAGATCTGAATTGATGTTCCTAAACCCCATATAAGTGACATACAGTTAACTTGTGTCTACCATTCACGAGAAATTGGAAGAAATCGAACTTTAACTAGAACTCGCAGTTTTTCGACGGAGTCGTTTACGCTTGCCTTGGCAAGAGACATTTCCGTTCTGTTGGCTTCAGCCTTCCTCATTCTTGTCTCGTATATGACGGTCACAAACGAAATGCGCAACCCTTGACGCTACTCCATGTAACTGACTGACAACTAGCGCTTTTACACCAATGGATTTGCATGAAATCAATTTCTTCTGACCAAATCTCCCCATGTAGTATGTGATTAGGTTACGTAGAAGCTTCGGATTAGCTAAATAATAAGCCCTCTAGTATGAGGGCTATACGACGGTCCCAGTCACCCCAAGCGAGGGTTTTAGATAATTTTATTACGAATCACCCACCTCTGAACTGCCGTACCATTCTTGTCTCGCGAGACTCCCTACTGCGAGAAAGAGTCTCACGCGTAAATGGCATCAGTACACAATTAATCACTTCCGGGTCGGTGCCCACGATCTACATTGTTTAGAAATTTGAGAGCAGATCTTTATGGATTTTATGAGCTGCGATTTTTCAGCATTTCTGATACATTTGATATTTCAACTTGCAGATGAGTCTTCAAACTGTACTTCCTGGTGTTGATTTGGGCCACTTTGAAAAAAGCATGGTGGATGAAGACATGATCAGTGAAGGGTGAGAAGGCTCCCTGTTTACAAATCGAATGACATTCTGTAGTACCAATCAGCTGTCAGTGGCGGTAATTTGAAATTTCCATGGTCAACATCTGTCAAGACTTCCACTGGTAATGTCGCACAAGGTAAATATTGACATGCCAGGTGGATTTATGCATTGTGAATTTTCTGGATTTTTGCCGATTTTTAACGCTAATACATAACAAGTAACAGAATTAATTGTGTACTGATACCAAATGGGAGCCATCCCCCCAACCTCCCCACGGCGCATGCTCCATTTCGCAGGCTCCAATAACATCCCTGCCTCCAATAGCGGAAGTTGACCTTTACTACGTTGCTATGACGTATAGGGGAAACCAACCAACGCACGGTTCAGTTTGAATCCGACCAAACGACTCCTTTAGTGTTGCACATGAGCGAACTACTTTTCATATGCTCTGTCCAGATAAACAGGGAAAATTATCTCCAGATAATTCTTTTTAACGCTAGGTCAACGGAGGTATTATGCAGACTTGAAAAGTAATCAAAATTTTCGTTAAACATCTATTTTACTATATATGATGTCACTTCCGGCGATGTGCGCGAAGGCCCCGAATCCGGTCCAAAAATCTGACTGCTGGCTGGGGTGTTATTAGACCCCCAGCGAGGTGGTTGCCATCCCCCCAAAATTTGGAGGGTGAGTAGGCGGCGTATGATTATCTGGCTTGTCACTGACCTGCTGACTCCGCCGAGTTAGAAGCGAATTGCTAAACATAACGTGGGCTATATAATTGGGAAATGACTCTTTCCGTTTCGGAGCATATCAATCGCGAACAAATTATTGTCGGTATGACACTTGGCCGTGAAAGCGAGTTATCTAATACAGGAAGTAGTTCGCGGGTAGACACGGCTCGCTTTGAGAATGATGTCATGCTGCCTCGCTTTGAGATTGGAGATTCAAAAATGTCACCAGTTAACATGAGAGTCGCTTTGGTCTCCCGCGGGTAGACACGGCTCTCTTTGAGAATGCTGCCGTACATCTAATCTCTATTAGAAAAACTATGCGCACTATTTTAAAATCTTGCGCACTATTGTGAAATAGTAACGCATATATCGCCGTCTGAATTTTCCAGTCGACAACTTCCACTCTCTACGCGCCATCCCAGCTAACAGAACGATGTCGGATCAACGTCGGCAATGGTCGGCACTGTCGCCGTCGGAATGCCGACTATTTGTCAACGTTGGTATTGCGTCGGGGATATCGCCGTTTGTTTGCCAACGTTGTACCGACATTGGTAAATTGACGAGTATGTATAGTCAGTTTTGCAACGTCGGCATAACGTTGTGAAATCGACGGTGTCTTTCCGACTCCTATCCGACGTCGTTAAACAGACATTTGCCCAACATTCACCAGCACCACGTACTACCGACGCATGGTATTGCGTCGGGGATATCGCCGT
This sequence comes from Hanleya hanleyi, assembly GCA_036873755.1. Taxonomy (NCBI): domain Eukaryota; kingdom Metazoa; phylum Mollusca; class Polyplacophora; order Lepidopleurida; family Hanleyidae; genus Hanleya; species Hanleya hanleyi. The sequence goes on along the minus strand of JAVTVY010057248.1, from coordinate 898 downwards.
TTGTTTGCCAATTAACTTTGTACCGACATTGGTAAATTGACGAGTATGTATAGTCAGTTTTACAACGTCGGCATAACGTTGTGAAATCGACGGTGTCTTTCCGACTCCTATCCGACGTCGTTAAACAGACATTTGCCCAACATTCACCAGCACCACGTACTACCAACGCAAATGATGTAGTATGCGTGACTTAATAATATAGTATAACCCTGATATAAATTGGTAATATACAAAAACATTTTGATATGCCAATGAATCTCAAGTGAAAATAATTTATATCGAAGATTGCCTCGTCTTTCAAACCGATCGGCAACGAAGTATTTTCCCGCGCACAATCGCTGCCATATTGGATCGTCTGCATGTTCCCAAGTGTGCGGCAGGCATTGAGGCAAGCAGTCTCGATGTATCGTACGTCCTCTCATTCATCTACCGCATCTCTCGTCATCATCATTGTGTATCAGCAGCTTATCAATAACTTCAGGTAAGTTTTCATAGCATATTCATGTCTTACATTATGAGAATTTGTAAACTAAATTTGCTCAAATGTACCAAGTGAAATGTCGACCGTCGAAAACTGGGATCGGTCTCACCTTTTACAGGTTGAATTCGAACAACCTCGGTCAGCCTTCGCGGTAACCTGATCATCAATCAAGATACTTCAAGTAACCTAATAAATAGCTAAAGAATACTCGTAACTTATCGTAATTTGATTTTGTTTAAGAAATACAAATTTATCGTAAAATGACTTGAGATTCAAGAAGCATTATTTATAGGACGTCTTCGTTAAAATCATTAATCGTGGATTATAACCAATAATATAGCCTATGCATATTTGGTGACCAACATCAATCATAATGAATATAATCCTCAGACAAATCTTGAATGCAAAATGATGCCT
>JAVTVY010057247.1:0-30982 GCA_036873755.1 Hanleya hanleyi | reverse complement strand
TGTATATGTTTTTGCTGTACCCGTGCAACTCCGTTGCTTGAAAAATCGCTGAATTTTTCATTGGTCCCTGACGTTCATTTTCATTTCACGGACCAAGTGACCTTTGAAGATTTAACCATGACTTGTGTCAAGGATTATGTATGCCAAGTTTCAGAGTAATCGATCAGGCCGGGGTTTTTTTTTAGATTTTGTACAAAACTGGATCAATCCAATATGGCCGCCAAGTCAATCTGTCAGTTAGCAGCAGTAGATCATGCCATGTCTAATAAGTCTGCGAAGTTTGAGCATCATCGGTTTAAGAGTTTCTGAGATCTAGCGCGAAAAACAATCATATATATTTGATCGTATCTATACAGGATAGCCTGTTACATGCTCATAATCATGTACGAACATTAACAACAATAGTAATAAAACACTGTGATGGTATAAAGAAGTATGATAAAGAATGTCGACCATCATTACCACGATACATATGCACTCTCAGCGCCATGAAACTTTAAAGATTTAAAATATAATCTTTTAAAATATACACAGAGAAGACAGAGTTCGGGTAGCTTCTGGTTAAACGAAATGAGACACAAGCTACAAAACGTAAGGTAGTCTACGCTCGTATTTTTGCTATCAGCATGTCTGTCGTTAGCTGCTCTGGCATTATAATGATGTCGCTCCCTTGCTCGACTGAATTTAGGTAATGGGAAGGACAATCCGTACCATTGACATACTTGTGTACTATGCATTACTTTGTGTTGATGTTACGGTCTTAATGTATTTACAGCGACATGTATATTACAGCATCATTGAAACAAACAACCGTTTCATTCTAATAAAACGTTTGTGATTAACTGTTGAAACACACGTTTAAGTTTTATCGGTATAAACACGTCTGTTTAGATTTTGGCTCGCTAAATTCATCGAAGCCACGTAAAAAACGATTGTGAACTGTGTTTTTTAAGTCCCTTAACCCTACCTGGCCTGGGGGGGCCGGCCCCCCCCCACCAAACTTTCTGCGCTATTTCCGGAACGACAAAAAATGGAGAGCTGAGACTCCGTGACTTTATAGTTTATCATATTGGGGTCATTTTGAGCCTATTTGCAAATCCCGAGGAAAATTCAAGATGGCGGCCACGTGGGGTCCCAGAAAAGTGATGTTTTTGTCATATTTCCCGCTTTTCATCGCGGAAAAGCAGAAATTTTGAAAAAATATGACAAAAACATTGCTTTTCTGGGACCCCACGTGGCCGACATCTTGAATTGTCCCATGATCCTCTGTTCGGAGGGGGGGGGGGGGGTCATGCAAATAGGCTCAAAATGACTCCAATATGATAAACTAAAAAGTCACAGAGTTTCAGCTGTCCATTTCTTGTCGTTCAAGAGATAGCGCAGAAAGTTTGGTAGGGGAGGGCCAGGCCAGGTAGGGCTAACGCTCCACCGAAGCCGGGGTTGGTGCACATGTACACCATTGCACTACGTGTGACCCAGTTAATTGTGACTCATATGGAATGCGCGCGAAATTTGATGGACGATGGGCCATGTCTTCAGTTGTTGATGGATCATACCGTTGCAGCCAGGATGGTATACGTATATGTACCGGTTATGGAATTTGCGGTCTTCAAGACGACAAGGGCTTGTGCGTGTGATCTTAAGATGTTGTAACGCGAAGTCGTCTCAGACTCAGGTGATGGTCTCCATAAAACCTATACAATGACAGATTCCAAGGTCCGGCTTCTATGATTTCTCGAAGACTTGATAGCCTCTTCAAATGAGACAGGATACAACAAAAACGAAGTTCATGTCTGTTGAATATTAATTAGGAATGATCGGCAGCATTTGGCAGGCAGACCATTTTGTAAACAGTCATTTTCAGAACTGTAGATAGTAACATCTATCATTGGAGACATGATATTAGCCTCTGTGAGACCTGATGGTGTTGGCCTCTGTGGAACCTGATGGTATTGGCCTCCAGTGAGACCTGGTGGTACTGGCCTGCCTGAATGTGCCGGTCATCCCCTTTTATACAGTCCTATAGATTACAGGGTCGAATTAACTCTAAACTAAATTCTGATATCTTTGGTGCAGCTTAGACAAGCGAATCAGGGAAATGTCACATTACGTAAACATAGTCATCAAAACCAAGGTTAATTCAGTACACTTACATAAGCAGTTTCTATGTTATCCTGTATAAATTTGAAATTACATAACTGTTTCTCACAAATAGTTGTGTTTACAATAACTGACCTAAAGGGTCATGAAATAGTATTTCGGAAATAGTTTTGTCAAAACACATCACAATATCAAGGTTGCATGCACGCAGATTATATAAAATTGGTAAATGAAAAGTCAAACTTTATGCAATTATATGGTGGGTAAGAAGTCTACTTTTGCGTGAAAATATGGTGGCTAAGAATCGACATTTCACATATCTTCCATCAATGAAAGATAAAGGACACGATCAAAGAGCGTTCATTTATCTCAAAGTAGAAACACAAAATTCGTAAGGCATCAAAAATAATAGCAAAACTTCAAAGAATAGTCCATTATCAATAGCTAAGGTCATTATTAGAAATATCGGTCAAATACCCTAAACAATTTATTCAATCACCGTAGTCCATGTTCATAGCGTAAGGTCATAATGCCATATTTACTATCATTCCTCAATGAAAATACTCTAGGTATGTGGTACACGTGCCAGTCGCATGACAAGTGTGCACATGTCAAAACAATGTGTCCAAAACATAACACAATATCAAAACAATTGCTGCAAAATTCTTCCAGTACCGCCGCTCTAAATCTAACATATATACAAGGTGGAACAAAACAAAATATATGTGGAACAGCAGAGAAATACATGAAAATGTCAGAACAGTGAAACAAGAAATAAGCAAAAGAAAAATACAATAATGAGAGGAAGAAGAAGAAGAAGAAGAAGAAGAAGAAGAAGAAGAAGAAGAAGGAGAAGGCAAGAAATTGAGAAAATAGCAATAGAGATTACAATGTGTGCAAAAGATATACAAAAGCGCGACAAGGGTACAAGCAAAATCATGATGAAAGAAATACACGTCAAAATGTCACGTGCCGACACATCAATTGTCATATTCAATGCCTGTCAAGAAGTGGCATTCAAACGGGCAATAATTCTTGTAACGTTCAAGAGGTTGCGAATGGCAATGTTAGACATTTGAATCATATCTGCAAGAAATGCGAATTCTTCAGAATAGAGAGTATCAGACTCTAGGTTCTAGCCTACACCAATAAAAACATACTTTTTTTCGAAACAGAACGACCATACCAGTTCAGTGCAAGAAAAATCATTGTGATTACGATATGTCGTCAGTAGAAAGGATTCACGCGGTGAAACTCGATCAGTTATGACAAAATAATTCTGCACAAATGACAACACACATTGTCCAATTCATACCACTGCATGGTATCTCAATATTGTTGCAACAAAAATATTCGAACACAATTATTCTGTGGTTATGTCTCAAACGGTCTTCCATAACTGTCACCAAGTATCAGATTTCTCTAGCATCGTCTGTGCTAATTCAATATACCTCATCCTCAAAGGTTAACATTTGGACCTTACATGTATGTTACTCATTATGAAAGCTAGAAGGTTCACGGTTGACAAGGACACAATATGTACTGCACTTAAGGAAGTTGCCAATACGTGTTAATTGAAACCAATTTGTCATCCAACATCTTAGACTTATATCTGAGGATCCAAACAACAATACAAAAAACAAATAACCAAATATCCAGGCTTCTATGGCCTAATCGGGAATTGTGGGGGCTCATCAGCTAACACCCACCAGGCTTCCACAGCCTATTCCAAGCATTCATATGCTACAACCACTAGTACGTACATGTACTCAGTGTATACGCGATAATCTTAGTTTCATTTAGCTCAAATTGCGTTAAGTGTTTAGCTCACCAGCTACACTAGCTATTATGGAAACTGATCGCGATAAATATCCTAATTAAAAAAAAATCATGGTGCATCCACATCACAAGATGCTCGTACAAACTTCAAAGGCTAGATTTATCAATCTGCAAATCACTAAATTTATCAGTCACAAAGGTTCATGCAATCTATCAGTTTCACCATTGATTTATCAACTTCACTGGGCATGCAGCATTATCAATAATTAACAAAACAAATCGTGCACAATATACCAAAGATGTCAACAGTTGATATAAGGCATTATTATGACACATATAACATGATTGTTCAATACATGTTACCAACCTGTCTGAGGATTCAGTCCAGAATGTTCCAAGAAAGTTATAAGAATACAATGTCTTAGAGTTCGTTAGGGCATGATCCATTTCTGTAAATTACACACTGTTCATCACACGCACTATTGTCAATCAGTGGGAACTTCACAACGTCAGACAGAAAGTTCAGGAAAGTCCAGCCAGAAAATATATCACAACACAGTTATGTTTTCAATCACTATAGCCATTTACAAGGCTCTGTTAAGTAGAACGAATCAAACTGTACCTGTATATACTGTTTCCACGGAATGGACTCGTTCCAGAGGTTTCTGGCACACGCTGTCACGTCACCAAGGAAGAGGAGAAACATGTCGCTGTTATAGGAAGGAACAGTGTTTGGGTCGATCATCTTATCACTGAGATGGACAGCACTCATGGCAGTTGTGGACAGCAGTTTGGAATTCACTCAGCCAGAATTACAAGGCAGTTCAAGGAGGCGTTGAACAGGGTCGCACATTTCACAATGGCCAACAAACAAGGGCACCAAATGTTTTCATCAGTCACCGTCCCCGTCTGGGTGACTTAATCACCGTCTGCAATACCTCAGTAGGTGCAAAAAGGGAGGACGGTCCTTTACCTGTTCTCTTTACAATTAACAATTGTCCTTAGCCTCAATATCAGTCCACAGATTGTCCACAAGTTTCGTGATGCTTTGAGCAATGGCCTGGAGCTCCTGCACTTTTACTGGCTCAGCCATTTTGTCCAAAAGTTAGTACTCTCAGTGTCCTCGGTCGATCGTCTAAATCTGTCGTCTCATGATCTTGTAGTTGTATCCAAAAGAAAATTGTCTTTATCCTGGCAAGCTCGCCATTATGGAATTTGCGGTCTTCAAGACAACAAGGGCTTGTGCGCGTGATCTTAAGATGTTGTAACGCGAAGTCGTCTCAGACTCAGGTGATGGTCTCCATAAAACCTTTACAATGACAGATTCCACGGTCCGGCTTCTGAAATTTCTCGAAGACTTGATAGCCTCTTTAAATGAGACAGGATACAACAAAAACGAAGTTCATGTCTGTTGAATATTAAGCGGATTTATTGTAAATTCATTTCACTTAACTTAGGAATGATCGGCAGCATTTGGCAGGCAGACTAACACAACTTCATTAACATCAGACCATTTTGTAAACAGTCATTTTCAGAACTGTAGATAGTAACATCTATCATTGGAGACATGATATTAGCCTCTGTGAGACCTGATGGTATTGGCCTCTGTGAGACCTGATGGTATTGGCCTCCAGTGAGACCTGGTGGTACTGGCCCGCCTGAATGTGCCGGTCATCCCTTTTTATACAGTCCTATAGGGGTCGAATTAACTCTAAACTAAATTCTGATATCTTTGGTGCAGCTTAGACAAGCGAATCAGGGAAATGTCACATTACGTAAACATAGTCATCAAAACCAAGGTTAATTCAGTACACTTACATAAGCAGTTTCTATGTTATCCTGTATAAATTTGAAATTACATAGCTGTTTCTCACAAATAGTTGTGTTTACAATAACTGACCTAAAGGGTCATGAAATAGTATTTCGGAAATAGTTTTGTCAAAACACATCACAATATCAAGGTTGCATGCACGCAGATTATATAGAATTGGTAAATGAAAAGTCAAACTTTATGCAATTATATGGTGGGTAAGAATCGACATTTCACACGGTGAATAGCCGTTTGATGTTTTACATCCAGACTGAGCGTGTGTTGCTATCCTAGGTTGTTTTCCAAATACCATCTAAATATTATTTCATAAAGTTATTGTGCGACGTTCCATCTTTGCACTGTGTTATTCAAGGAATTAAAATCCGTGTTTGTTCTTCTTTATTCACTCTCGCTCTCTCTTGCTGTCACACAACGGGGCCAAATGATTTATGCCAGTAATATGATCCTAAAATGTTTGTTGAATGCATGCTCACGACCCGCTGGTAAATACCTCCCGCTGACAAATACACGTCAACTGGCTTCATACGTTGCTTATATCGAATACATATCTGTACCACCTATATTTGATATCAAAATCCGTTATTCATTATGTCGTGTAAGAAGAACTCATTAACGTCTAATATCACTATGTTGTTCTAATATACGTTAATCGTCTCTGGTATATTGGCAGTACCACAATGTCAGTGGTAGGACGTCCCATATTTTTGGGAAGGCTGTTTTAGAATTTTAACTATTGACATTCTTTGTAAAGATGAGTCATCGACGACACCGTGTATAGCGCATTGCAAATACAACGTCAATATTATTCCACAGCCCGATTGTCACTGCTGTATGTACGTGAAATGCCCATGTCGGTTGATGAATAAAAACAATATGTACATTATTTGTTGTTCTCGTCTTTCGTGTTTCTTAATCTGTCACAGGCAATGCCCATTAACCGTGCTGTACGACCCGAGAAAGCGAGTACAACTCCCGAATTCGAGCTATATCGCCCCCTATCAAGAGGTCATAGTCCACTTTTGCAAAATACCTTCAATGATAGTACTCGTGTATTGTTCGCGGTAGATTGTGCATGTATCATGGTAAGATGGCATGAGATTGTTTGACTCTACTATACCCGCACAGCATACGCTAATGGTCCTCTAGCGGCATTAGAGCGGGTTCTAGTGGCATGGTCGGCATCGGAAGCCGATGATGACCCGACGTCGGACCACTGATATATTTGGTGCGACATGTCATCTGCACGTCGATTATACCATTTTGGCTTTAGTCAAAATGGATAATTGATAACATGCAATAAACCAGTACTAATCCAGTTAATTTTGTTCTACTGGTCCACATTGTTTGTTTGTTGTTTAAATTTACATCTTTGCAAGTATATGATGACCTACTGTACACAATTTGTTATCTTGTTGAAAGTAGTTCGGTATCTATCAGTCTTAGTGTTCACTGGGCCTTAAGGGCCCATGGTAAACATCCTGCTTCAATTATCTATGTGTTACTGTAATCTTTACTACTGGCACTTCCTGGCCAGGCCATCTCCTATTTGACTTCCCAGTCCCCTGTCAAGAGACCACATGTTATCCGTCTGGGTAGTTATTATATACACTGCTCTCGTGGGAGACTAGAGTCTTTCTCACTGCATCTCTCAAGTTGTGCAGACGGTGGTTAAACTGTTTGTCTCGTTACTTTTTTCACCTTCCCACCCTCTCCTTTTGTTCTGGCTCTCAGCGTATGGGGTGGGTTTATTTGCAGGCTGTGACCATTTTATTATACGGAATATATTATGTTATAGATAATACACAGTAATTCTATGGATTTCTACACTTATTTCTACAGAGTTCTATGGATCTATAGATATACTCGTGTATTTCATGTACATGTATTTCTTGTCTAAATTACGTCACACGCAGTTTCGTTATCGTATTCTCTTTATGTTACCACTGGTCAACCTAGCCTTCACTTACCTTTCAACAAGACAACAAAATATATACAGTAGGTCATCATATACTTACGGAGCCGTAAAAGGGACATGGAAATTATTTTTTTCAACCCCTGAACAATTTTTTTTTTCTTCTTATTAAGTCGTTATAACGACTTAAAAAAAAAAAAAAAAAATGGGGGCTGAATTTTTTTCTTCTTCTTATTAAGTCGTTATAACGACTTAATAAAAAAAAAAAAAAAAAAATGGGGCTATTTTTTTTTTTTTTCGCTTTTTTTATGTATTATAACGACTTAATTGACCAATGAAATTGCAGCATTAAGTCGTTATAACGACTTAATTGACCAATGAAATTCCGTCTTACTTCTGCAGCTTTTATTTTGTTAACTGACACCTCCCCGGTGAAACAGCGTTTAGATAGGCACTATCAAGGGCAGATCTACGGGGGGTGGGGTCAGGGGTCCCTCCCCCCCCCAATTAGACCTGTAAAAAAAATGAGAGAGAGATCAGCGAACCCTGGAATTTCACGTAGAAATAATATCTTGAAATTATATGTGAAATAAACGAATGTGGATTATGTAATCAGAGTATCTATTGATATATTAAACAGACATCTATTTATGTGGTTTGTGAGCGTACTATATTTCGATGTTGAATATGCAAACATTATGGCTACGAGCGCTCCACGTGTGAAGTGTTAGTCCTGATTTGTATGTGTTTTACCAGAATGTCAAATGGGGGCATAAGGTCTGATACTTTTCAATATCGATGCGTGCTTATGCGAAACAAAAGTGAAAGTTAATCTACATACATTATGTTCGATTTATTTTGTTTTGGTGCATTTTGACGGTATATTTTCTGTTTGTTTTGAATGAACATTAAACCGTTGCTCGATCTGGAGCTCAGTTCCCACTCTCATGTTTTTGATTGCATGGGTCTCTCCATTTTTCATAACTGGATGTAAAACTCCATAAGTTCAGTCTTGTTCAATCTATGAACGGCTCTCCCAGAAAGTGTCGAATTTACGCATGCAAACGCTGTGTTGTGGTGCATTATGATAGTAGGATTACGGCATTTGTATCACATGTGTTATTCTCTGCGAAAATTATCAAAACTATAATCCAGTGTTTAGCCTCTCAACCCATCCCACCCCTCTCCCCCGGCTCCGCCGTGCCTGAATAGGTGTTAGTAAAATCCGTCTGCATTTCACATTTTTTCGCTTGGCTGTTTAGGAGTGGACTACAGCTATACCTATACAATTATCAGCATGTCTGACCCATTTTTAATTCTTTGAAGTGAGCCGCCATACCGCTCGAGCCAACGCTACAAGCTCCTCAATTATCTGTAATGGTTGGTGGCGAGCAAAAGAATTTTGGCGATATTATCGGACCAACACAGAGAATCCATGTGAATTGGCAGGTTTGGGCATAGAGTCATAGGGTTGCCTTTTAGTCGGCAGACGCCGTCAACTTTTCCCACCTCTATAGCCTACATATCTCTCCAATTTATCCAAAGTTTATTACTTCAATGGCATTATCAGACTTCATACTGCATATCTAAACGCTGTTTCACCGGGGAGTTGTCAGTTAACAAAATAAAAGCTGCAGAAGTAAGACGGAATTTCATTGGTCAATTAAGTCGTTATAACGACTTAATAAGTCGTTATAACGACTTAATGCTGCAATTTCATTGGTCAATTAAGTCGTTATAACGACATAATAAAAAAAAAAAAAAAAAATAAAAAAATAGCCCCGATTTTTTTATTTTTTTTTTTATTAAGTCGTTATAACGACTTAATAAGACGAAAAGAAAAATTTTCAGGCCCCAGTTTTTTTTTTTTTTTTTTTATTAAGTCGTTATAACGACTTAATAAGACGAAAAGAAAAAATTTCAGCCCCCATTTTTTTTTTTTTTTTTTTTTAAGTCGTTATAACGACTTAATAAGAAGAAAAAAAAAATTCAGGGGTTGAAAAAAATAATTTCCATGTCCCTTTTACGGCTCCGTATATACTTGCAAAGATGTAAAGTTAAACAACAGACAAACAATGTGGACCAGTAGAACAACGTTAACTGGATTAGTATTGGTTTCTTGCATGTTATCAATTATCCATTTTGACTAAAGCCAAAATGGTATAGTAAAAAAAAAATATTTCTTTATTTTGACCAACGGGTGAACGATAGTGTCACGTGGTAGTTCCAACCCGTCGGTGAACGTTTGGACCCCCAAGTCATCGACGTGCAGATGACATGACGCACCAAATATATCAGTGGTCCGACGTCGGGTCATCATCGGCTTCCGATGCCGACCATGCCACTAGAACCCGCTCTAACGCCGCTAGAGGAACACTAGCGTATGCTGTGTGGGTATAGTAGAGTCAAACAATCTCATGCCGCGAACAATACACGAGTACAATAACTTCAATGATAGTACTCGTGTATTGTTCACGGTAGATTGTGCATGTATCATGGTAAGATGGCATGAGATTGTTTGACTCTACTATATACACGGTATGTGACTGGTTTTCTTCTCAAGATCACTCCAAATAAAACCACCTCTTCCTGGTCTTACTGTTTCTCGGTTAGGACAAACTGAACATCGGAAAGACTTGCATATGAACAGTCACAATCAAAGCGCGATAAGATACAATATTCTCCAGATAACGACTTGGACTTTGAATGAAGATTACTGATTTGACGATACCAACATCGTTATCGGTTTCAACTCTGATTGTCCACGAAGAGATTATCCGTGCACTTAGACCCTTACCAATACCGTTATCGGTTTCAACTCTCATTTGTCCACGAGGAGCTCATCCCTGCACTTCGAACCTCACCTGCACCGTTATCGGTTTCAACTCCGATTTGTCCACGAGGAGATTATCCCTGCACTTAGACCCTCACCAGTACCGCTATCGGTTTCAGCTTCGATTTGTCCCGGAGGAGCTCATCCCTACATTTAGACACTCACCAGTACCGTTATCGGTTCCAACTCCGATTGTCCACGAGGAGATTATCTCTGCATTTAGATCTTCACCAGTACCATTATCGGTTTCAACTCCCATTGTCCACGAGGAGCTCATCCCTGCACTTAGACCCTCACCAGTACCGTTATCGGTTTCAACTCCCATTTGTCCACGAGGAGCTCATCCCTGCACTTAGAACCTCACCTGCACCGTTATCGGTTTCAACTCCCATTATCTACGAGGAGATTATCCCTGCACTTAGACCCTCACCAGTACCGCTATCGGTTTCAACTCCGATTTGTCCCGGAGGAGCTCATCCCTACATTTAGACACTCACCAGTACCGTTATCGGTTCCAACTCCGATTGTCCACGAGGAGATTATCCCTGCATTTAGATCCTCTCCAGTACCATTATCGGTTTCGACTCCGATTTGTCTCCCCGGAGATTATCCCTGAACTTAGACCCACACCAGTACCGTTATCGGTTTCGACTCCGATTTGTCTCCCAGGAGATTATCCCTGCACTTAGACCCACGCCAGTACCGTTATCGGTTTCAACTTCGATTTGTTCCCAGGAGCTTATCCCTGCACTTGTCCGAGAAACAGAAATACTCGGGATAAATTGGAATGTTTATATAAAGTAGCCATCTTGGGGGTCTAAAGAGATCTAATCGTCCTGAGTTGCTATTATTCACACGACAAACTCATTTGGTGATCCGAGGTCTTGTAGACAGGTTGTCGGATAGGCGACACTTTCTCCATGGTAGGCCTCGATCTCGTCTTGCTTTCGACGACAGGCTCTCAACACAAGAGTTTTGGGAGGGTGGGGTTGGTTTTGGAGTGTCAAATTATGGGGTCTCTATACATAACCCCATGCTTCGTATGTGTTTCCATATGAAGCACGGGTTATATATAAAGACCCCATGTTTCGGCACTTCACCCTAAAACCAGTACCGTTATCGGTTTCGACTCCGATTTGTCTCCCAGGAGATTATCCCTGCACTTAGACCCACACCAGTACCGTTATCGGTTTCAACTTCGATTTGTTCACAGGAGCTTAACCCTGCACTTGTCCGAGAAACAGAAATACTCGGGATAAATTGGAATGTTTATATAAAGTAGCCATCTTGGGGGTCTAAAGAGATCTAATCGTCCTGAGTTGCTATTATTCACACGACAAACTCATTTGGTGATCCGGAGGTCTTGTAGACAGGCTTCCGATGCCGACCATGCCACTAGAACCCGCTCTAATGCCGCTAGAGGAACACTAGCGTATGCTGTGTGGGTATAGTAGAGTCAAACAATCTCATGCCGCGAACAATACACGAGTACAATAACTTCAATGATAGTATTCGTGTATTGTTCACGGTAGATTGTGCATGTATCATGGTAAGATGGCATGAGATTGTTTGACTCTACTATATACACGGTAGGTGACTGGTTTTCTTCTCAAGATCACTCCAAATAAAACCACCTCTTCCTGGTCTTACTGTTTCTCGGTTAGGACAAACTGAACATCGGAAACACTTGCATATGAACAGTCACAATCAAAGCGCGATAAGATACAATATTCTCCAGATAACGACTTGGACTTTGAATGAAGATTACTGATTTGACGATACCAACATCGTTATCGGTTTCAACTCTGATTGTCCACGAAGAGATTATCCCTGCACTTAGACACTCATCAATACCGTTATCGGTTTCAACTCTTATTTGTCCACGAGGAGCTCATCTCTGCACTTAGAACCTCACCTGCACCGTTATCGGTTTCAACTCCGATTTGTCCACGAGGAGATTATCCCTGCACTTAGATCCTCACCAGTACCGCTATCGGTTTCAACTTCGATTTGTCCACGAGGAGATTATCCCTGCACTTAGACCCTCACCAGTACCGCTATCGGTTTCAACTTCGATTTGTCCCGGAGGAGCTCATCCCTACATTTAGACACTCACCAGTACCGTTATCGGTTCCAACTCCGATTGTCCACGAGGAGATTATCTCTGCATTTAGATCTTCACCAGTACCATTATCGGTTTCAACTCCCATTGTCCACGAGGAGCTCATCCCTGCACTTAGACCCTCACCAGTACCGTTATCGGTTTCAACTCCCATTTGTCCACGAGGAGCTCATCCCTGCACTTAGAACCTCACCTGCACCGTTATCGGTTTCAACTCCCATTATCTACGAGGAGATTATCCCTGCACTTAGACCCTCACCAGTACCGCTATCGGTTTCAACTCCGATTTGTCCCGGAGGAGCTCATCCCTACATTTAGACACTCACCAGTACCGTTATCGGTTCCAACTCCGATTGTCCACGAGGAGATTATCCCTGCATTTAGATCCTCACCAGTACCATTATCGGTTTCGACTCCGATTTGTCTCCCCGGAGATTATCCCTGAACTTAGGCCCACACCAGTACCGTTATCGGTTTCGACTCCGATTTGTCTCCCAGGAGATTATCCCTGCACTTAGACCCACACCAGTACCGTTATCGGTTTCAACTTCGATTTGTTCCCAGGAGCTTATCCCTGCACTTGTCCGAGAAACAGAAATACTCGGGATAAATTGGAATGTTTATATAAAGTAGCCATCTTGGGGGTCTAAAGAGATCTAATCGTCCTGAGTTGCTATTATTCACACGACAAACTCATTTGGTGATCCGAGGTCTTGTAGACAGGTTGTCAGATAGGCGACACTTTCTCCATGGTAGGCCTCGATCTCGTCTTGCTTTCGACGACAGGCTCTCAACACAAGAGTTTTGGGAGGGTGGGGTTGGTTTTGGAGTGTCAAATTATGGGGTCTCTATACATAACCCCATGCTTCGTATGTGTTTCCATATGAAGCACGGGTTATATATAAAGACCCCATGTTTCGGCACTTCACCCTAAAACCAGTACCGTTATCGGTTTCGACTCCGATTTGTCTCCCAGGAGATTATCCCTGCACTTAGACCCACACCAGTACCGTTATCGGTTTCAACTTCGATTTGTTCCCAGGAGCTTAACCCTGCACTTGTCCGAGAAACAGAAATACTCGGGATAAATTGGAATGTTTATATAAAGTAGCCATCTTGGGGGTCTAAAGAGATCTAATCGTCCTGAGTTGCTATTATTCACACGACAAACTCATTTGGTGATCCGTAGGTCTTGTAGACAGGCTTCCGATGCCGACCATGCCACTAGAACCCGCTCTAATGCCGCTAGAGGAACACTAGCGTATGCTGTGTGGGTATAGTAGAGTCAAACAATCTCATGCCGCGAACAATACACGAGTACAATAACTTCAATGATAGTATTCGTGTATTGTTCACGGTAGATTGTGCATGTATCATGGTAAGATGGCATGAGATTGTTTGACTCTACTATATACACGGTAGGTGACTGGTTTTCTTCTCAAGATCACTCCAAATAAAACCACCTCTTCCTGGTCTTACTGTTTCTCGGTTAGGACAAACTGAACATCGGAAACACTTGCATATGAACAGTCACAATCAAAGCGCGATAAGATACAATATTCTCCAGATAACGACTTGGACTTTGAATGAAGATTACTGATTTGACGATACCAACATCGTTATCGGTTTCAACTCTGATTGTCCACGAAGAGATTATCCCTGCACTTAGACCCTCATCAATACCGTTATCGGTTTCAACTCTTATTTGTCCACGAGGAGCTCATCTCTGCACTTAGAACCTCACCTGCACCGTTATCGGTTTCAACTCCGATTTGTCCACGAGGAGATTATCCCTGCACTTAGATCCTCACCAGTACCGCTATCGGTTTCAACTTCGATTTGTCCCGGAGGAGCTCATCCCTACATTTAGACACTCACCAGTACCGTTATCGGTTCCAACTCCGATTGTCCACGAGGAGATTATCTCTGCATTTAGATCTTCACCAGTACCATTATCGGTTTCAACTCCCATTGTCCACGAGGAGCTCATCCCTGCACTTAGACCCTCACCAGTACCGTTATCGGTTTCAACTTCGATTTGTTCCCAGGAGCTTAACCCTGCACTTGTCCGAGAAACAGAAATACTCGGGATAAATTGGAATGTTTATATAAAGTAGCCATCTTGGGGGTCTAAAGAGATCTAATCGTCCTGAGTTGCTATTATTCACACGACAAACTCATTTGGTGATCCGGAGGTCTTGTAGACAGGTTGTCGGATAGGCGACACTTTCTCCATGGTAGGCCTCGATCTCGTCTTGCTTTCGACGACAGGCTCTCAACACAAGAGTTTTGGGAAGGTGGGGTTGGTTTTGGAGTGTCAAATTATGGGGTCTCTATACATAACCCCATGCTTCGTATGTGTTTCTATATGAAGCACGGGTTATATATAAAGACCCCATGTTTCGGCACTTCACCCTAAAACCACCCCACCCTCCCAAAACTCTTGTTTTGAGGGCCTGTGCTTTCGACGTATTACAGGCCCGAACGGGCCTGCTCAAGTTTGCGCATTCCTGGGCGACCAAAGCTCTTCTGTGAGAACAACAACGTGCTAATGAACAAGGGTGCAGTGGTGAATCTCTCCCCAGCGGACATGCTTTGATACGGATGATACCCAACCTCCTCTGATTGAACAAGAACTAATTAACCCGCCTACCAAACTTCACCCTAAACCCACCCACCAGCCTCCCAAATCTCTTGTTTTGATGGCTTGTGGCC
Source organism: Hanleya hanleyi (assembly GCA_036873755.1). NCBI lineage: Eukaryota > Metazoa > Mollusca > Polyplacophora > Lepidopleurida > Hanleyidae > Hanleya > Hanleya hanleyi. Next base: position 15,690 of record JAVTVY010057247.1, on the reverse strand, counting down.
GAAAACAAGACGAGATCGAGGTCTACCACGGAGAAAGTGTCGACTATCCGAGGACCTATCTACATGACCTCCGGATGACCAACGGAATGTGTCGTAGCAACTCCCAATTGGGATGTTTGTAGCATAAGCAGCTGTCAGGTCTTCAGCTCATGGCATAATCGCAGCTTGCTTCAATGATATCACATAAGTAGGGAAAGCTTCAACGTAGAGACGCTTGGACAGATCGAGAATTCCTTGAAGTAGATGTTTATAATTGGGAAGTTCTGTTGACCTAACCGGAAGTAGGATGGGGTGAAATCATTCCCGTGTTATCCTGGGATGGCGGATCGTCTGACTTCCCTCCATACAAAATGTTGTACGCACATAAACAGAACATCTGGTTCCAAATTTTATGATTTAAAGGACAATAGCTGTAACAGAGTTAGTCATAATGCAATGGACAAGTTATTAGTGTATAAAAAGATATGAAAATATAATATTTATTATCCAGATGATACTAATAAGGATGGTGATGACAATAATCACATCATATTGTGCATATTATTGCGATACATCCTTTCAGTCAAATACATCCTTTCAGGTAAATAACTGTCGTCGAATGCGACTTTTATGTGCGATGTTTTTGCTTGCAATACCCGTAGTAGGAAGAGAGCAAATTCATTAGTAGAAATGATGGTAAAAAATACATCCGGTCACGCAACATCCTGGTCACAGGTTACATTCGGGTCACTTCCTGTGACGTCACTTCCGGTGACGCGACGGCACAGCAAGATTTATCTGCCCTTACATAAGACCCCAGTGACTTCCAATGTTAATCTACGGGGAATGCAGATGTATGAATGTATGTGGGATTGGGGTGGTCATATTTTTGTGGATTTTACTATGAGTTGTGGCACCTTGTTTCTTTGTCTCGCGATGTAGAACACGATGAGAGGGGTCTCAAGGCCAGGATTTACTTCCGTTGAAAAGTGCAGGTAGGTCTGGGATGGACATGTTAGGTCCATTCTGGCGCACTGGACAATGTTAGTCCCAAAGGGAACCCACTCATGGACATTTGCGGTATGGGGTGTGGACCCTTGTTTTCTTCATATCGAGCTGTAGAATACGACGTGAAGGCTCTCGAGGACATGCGTTGAATTTCTTGAAAAGTGCTGATGACGCATGCGCAGAAGGCAGGCAGATCGAGGTGGACGTTTTGGGGTCTAGGTTGACATATAGCTGTCCGATTGGGTTGTGTGAGGCATCATTTTGAAGTATTCGTGGGGGAGCGTCCAACGGGATGTAATGCCATCGTGAAGCTCTCGTGGGGGACCATTCGACCGAATGGATGGGTCGTGGAAGTAAGGCTATGGCGTGCACTATTTTTAACCCTTTGACGCCTTATCTTTACGCTGGGGAATCCGCGTTGGGTGTGTTTACGTGACATTGGTCACCCTCTCCACGACCCATTGGGTGTTCGGGCGTTGTTGATGGGCCCATTCCAAGACATCCATTTGGTCCACTTGCTCTAGCGACGCAAATACCCGGATGTTACTGCTCGGGTCAAAGTACCGGACCTGGTTGGTTCCCTTATGCTGCAGCACATAACCAAGCGCCAGATTCAACTTGAAGGCTGTAGTTTGGTCGTTAAAGATGGCTTTCACGTAGTTCGATAGCTGAGCACGGTTCACCAGCCGGAAATTGTAGATGTCTAGCAGCGGGCGATGACGGTGAATACATCGCCAGATCATGAACCAATGGTCCCTGTAGATGTCACTTACTGAACTGGTATCCGGTAAGAGATCGCTAGGGACATCCAATGGATCTTCCTGAAAATGTTCGATGTCGTCAGGCGTATGACCCGAAACCGTATCACAGGGATCCGGCTGGATATCCAGGCCCTCCTCGATTATAGGTATAGGCGAGCTGGGCATGGGCTCGTTGCTCGGCAAGCGTTGGGTGGGTGGTGTCTCCATACGTTTCACCTCCCTGGGATCCTCTTCAGTGGGAAGTTGTAGTTGTGGTGACGGACTATGAATCAATCGCTGATGCCGTCTTAACTGACTGGGCCGACTGCAGTGTTCACCGCAATCGTTACATTGTTCCGTCGCTCGCTCGTGGAGCGAGCGTTCGTGGCGCCCTACAGCATCCTCCCGATTAAATGACCGTGCGCAGGTTATACAAGTATACCGTGCGCCGTTGTAGATGGACTCGTGGCGTCGCAAATCTCCCAGGCGAGTAAATCACTTCAGCCAGGTCGAACATGAGAACATGTCGGCTGCGTATCAGAGAATGCTGAAAACTCTGATATACCGCCACTTTTATATGCCCGCAGCCGACAACAACTCTCCTACGTTGTTCTCTCCATCAATCTGCGCATCGGTGTCCTGTACATCTGTACGCTCGGGTGTGCACCTGTGACATGTCTAGCCCTATACACCATAGAGATGGGTAACAAATCAAAACGATCTCATGCCTACGTACAAAAGGTTGAACAGAAATGTGGGATTCTAATTTGAAACTATGTGGCATAGACCAGTCAATCGGCGGGCTGGGGAAGTAACCAAACAGCGCAGCCATAAGAGCATTCACGGCGTACACACCGCGACATGTAAAATCATGTAACAAAATGTAGCACAAAATATGACTCCTTATGTCCATCATAACCAACGTTGGTCAGGATGGCGGAGTGGTCTAAGGCGCCAGTCTTTGCCATCGTCAGTCATCGGCAAAAGAGATGATTACAATTTCGACATCGTAAACTATTCCTTTCTAGACAGTAATATTCCAGTGGGACCTGCATATTGCGTATACATATCTCGCCTAGTAGCATTTGCTAGATCCTGTGTTAAATGTGACGATTTTAATCAACGTCACAAAACGTTGTTGTAGAATCTTATAAAACAGGGCTATACCTCCAAGCGCCTGCACTCAAAGTTTCTCAAATTTGGCGATACATATCGCATGCTGATAGCAAAATACGAGCGTAGCTTGCAAGATCTATAGTGTTACGTTTCGTAACTTGTGTCTAATTCCGCTTAACCCGGGGCTAGGGGTCGTATGAACCCATGTACTTCAATATCCACATGATGCTCATATGAACAGTCACAATCAAAGCGTGACTGAGATACATCATTCTCTACATGACGACATTACAACGAATATTTTGGATTCAGAATACTGATCAGCGATACGGATTTGATATTTTGGAACATCATGATGTCTTGCCGGCATCATTGAAAACTGTTGACCGCTTCTCTCTTGCAGGAATCCAGCCCATGTTTATGTATACTATGATTGTCTTTTTGAATTTGGTGTTAATATGGTTATATGGAATATGGAATAGGTCCTTGGATTATGGATGCAGATATTCTTTAATGGACGACGGCTGAATTATGACTAGACGCTTGTAATTTAAGTGTTGGTCCATATAATGGGCTCGCATCCGACTCCTGACACGCACCTTTTTCGTTATACTTCGCCATGTTGTAAAACCATTGTACAAATATAGCACTAAATATGAATATTGACCACGATATCCTGCGTTGATCAGGATGGCCGAGTGGTCTAAGGCGCCAGTCTCAAGATCTATGAAATTGTCTTTTCCGGGGTATGGGTATTCTGGCCTGCACATGCGTGGTTTCGAATCCCACACCTAACACGCACCATTTTACTGGTCAGCCGTCCGAGGTGGACAACGCTCGTGGGAGAGAGTCTGACTATGGTGGTTGTTATTGGAAGTCATATCATTCTGCACATGTGCAGTAATAGAGAAAGAACAGTTTCGGAGGTGCGCTGGTCCGAATGGGCCGTGTAAGGTGGGCAACGCTCGTGGGGAAGAGTCAGACTGGCTACCTGATTTTGTGTGTGTGTGTGTGTGTGTGTGTGTGTGTTGGGGGTATGTGTGTGTGAAAAGAGAGAAAAATCTCGAGTTCCAGATTATGAATTGGTACCAAATAATGGGTATACAGCGAACGTGGGGCAAAGAAGAACCTTATTTCATGTTTAGGTCAAAAGATCAAACGCCGTCTAGGTCAGAAAATGGTTTCAGCTGAAGCTATAGTTGGAGAATAGCTCTCATCCTATTGATTTTTAGGTCACTAGGTCAAAGGTCACGTATTGACCTTTGTGTCAGTGAACACGAATACATTATGATGTCTCCCTATGTTACTGCTCGGGTAAAAGTACCGGACTTGGTTGGTTCCCTTATGCTACAACACATAACCAAACGCCAGATTCAACTTGAAGGCTGTAGTTTGGTCGTTAAAGATGGCTTTCACGTAGTTGGATAGCTGAGCACGGTTCACCAGCCGGAAATTGTAGATGTCTAGCAGCGGGCGATGACGCTGGTGGACGTTTCGTCCCTGAGGCCCGCCCCACTTCCCTTATATGCGTTATAATTTTTACCTGTATACGGCGAGATTCTGCTGCCTGTACAGACCTTTTGGTCTTTGATATATGTTGGCATTTGCGGGAAGTTGATGCTGGGTCGACATCGGGCCTCACAGACTAGCTTTTGTGTTAAATGCCGGCATTGTCATCTGACGACGATGCAGCTCACCAATCGCCAGTGTGCGAGTTGTCACAGCGAAACAGCTCACCAATTACCACTATACGAGTTGTTAGAGCATTTCCATTATAGCTCTCTAGATTTGTATCTAATACCGCTTGTACCGGTGCTAGTGTCCGTGTGGTCATGTCATCCGGGTTGCCACATGGGCAGGTAGAATGGAAGCGTACCTGAGATACAACACATATCACGAATCGTTAGATTCTTGGTATGTGCTTTAGAATAGGTTGACCGAAAGACTACTGTGAAGTCATGTGACTCTGTCAGTATGTCGGCACCTCTTCCCACTTCCCTTATATGTGTTGTAATTGAGGCCCGGCACATGAAACAACTGTACAGGAGTTTTATATGGAGACAATAACAAAGATCTTTCAATATCACGGAGTAACTGTAGTCATTTTGTAAACTTCAGTTTGTTATACACGCTGCAGAAAATAAAATTTATGCAGAGTTAACGATTGATTTTTGACAAGCTCCAAAGTAGACGGCTAATTAAAATGGACAAACTTCAGTTATACACCAAAGATTAGAACTTTCTCATTGGCCAGACGTCCTCGACTTTCAAACATCAATATATGGTTACAAAAATCAAAATTACCCGGTGGTATATTCAGACAAGTTGACAGAGTAACACCAATGATGCGAACAAAACATGACGATGCTTATATTGATTTTAGTATGGAAGTTACAAATCACACAATAACCGCGTCCGCGCCTGCAAGGGCCTGGGTGTATAAATATTTCATAGTGCCACATTAGGAAATAAATCTCCATATACATTTGTTTATATTATCTAGGGAACGACCGGTATTAATTTACATCAATAGCTTAGCAGGCGAATTAACATACCGTAACCAACAGGCAATTAAATCTGAATTGAGATTAAATTTGGCAGTTATTTTCTCATTGAATTTGATATTCATCGCTATCAAATCTCATGAAAAATTTACTCATATACATATTATGCAGGTAACATTAGAATGGTTCGGATGAGCGCTAAAAGCGAAATTAAATAGATTGCTTCTTCAAAATGTTGTTTGTGATCTTGTGGCCGAACCATTCTAGTGCCGCGAGACTCTCTACTACGAAATATCACTATCACGCAGGCATGACTTGATCGCCGAACGCCAGAATTGCAAAACGAACAAGAAATAAACTGTTGGTTAGAAATACACTATAAAAATCAAGCCGTGTTGCCGTTAAGCCCTTACCATGAACCCTAGCCATGGTTCGTCTGAGAAAGCCGTACCATGTCAGATAGTGCGTCTGCTATAACTATTGATAACAAATCATATCCGTGACATTATGTCCGCCCCTAATATGCATTGTGTCGTAGGGCCTATATTTCATCCCTGTGAAATCACATATCGCTATCAATTTAGGTAAACTAAGATGGTATATCAGGGAAATACCATCTAGTGATAACGCTATGAAAAATTCGTTCTGTTTGCCGATATTGCATGACGTACAAGTGAATATGTCGGCTGCGTATCAGGGAATGCTGACAACTCCGATATATCGCCACTTTTATTAGCCCTCACCCAACAAAATCTCTTCGGCGGCGTTGTTCTCTCCACTAATCAACGCATGTACTTGAATGCGCACTTGAGACATGTGTACCCCTATACACAAGTCTATAGGGATGGATATGAATGAATGAATCAGTTGTATTGCTCTTTTTTGCCATACAGACTAAAGGCAAATTGAAAAAAAGAAAAGAAACAAAGACAGAAAAAGATATATGTGTGCATTAAAAACAATAACTAACTAACACGGCGAGTTTACATGTGTATATAAAGATCGGCAATCAGTTATGATCTATTATCATATAAATACTGTTACAGTTTCGTACCCGTACGGTTTTAACCGGACCCACTCTCTTCCATAATTTTAAAGCACTCGTATACGTACTTTGCAAGAGCATTTGCTACGCATTGTTTGTTTGATGCCATGATTTGCATGAATAAAATATGTTGAGGGGGACCAACTAACCGGATGGTTGACTCAATAGTAGCCATTAGCTCTCTCCTTTGTGCAACAAATTTTTTGCAACATAGCACAAAGTGTGGTTCATCGTCTATCACACCGCATGTGCTGCAAAGCCTTTCTTCTCTGGGCATGGCGGAGTAACGGCCTCGTTCAATGATCAAATTGTGGGCGCTTATTCGGAGCCGTGTTTAGGCTGTCCGGTGACGCCTATTTCTAATGTTCAGAGTAGCAGATTCTGTCCAGAAATTCGTTTTGTATGTTGAATATGAACTTAATTTGCTTGAACTTTTCACAAGTTGAGTCCACATATTTGCATAGATATTAATCAGGTTTTGCTTTATAAACCCGAGTCAGTGAGGCTTTGGAATGGGCACAAGCTTGATTTTGCCAAATGTGAAAAGAGTGGGTCTCGGTCAATATTGATTTAATATAAGTAACCCAATTGTGGCATGTGCCAACTCTACTGTCCTCGACCTGTTGAAGAAAACATTTGTACACGAGGGAGGATGGATCCGAAGTCTGGATATGGAGAAGATAAGTTAGGCTTTTGAGTACAGCGAATAATTTTACAGGGGTTCTACCAAGCTCCCCCAAAACCCCAAGGTTAGCAGCTTTAGAATGAACTCCTAGTGTTTGTTTGCAAAAACGTAAATGTATACGCTCTATTTCATCATTTTTGTTGAATAGATTTGTGATGCTAACTTCTTCCCTTGTATTTAAGTAGCCAATCCAGACCTCAGACCCATATAACAATATTGGTTGTATGACACTATCAAATAGTTTGCATGACAGATCTACATTCAGTTCATTCGGGTTCATTGCATGCCTCATTGAGAACAAAGCTTTGTTTGCTCTCAAGGCCAAATTTAAGACACCCTGGTGAAATTGACCATTTGCATGAAGAAGTAAACCGAGATATTTATATTTGTTTACACACTCGATCGGAATTTGGTCGATGTTAAACTGTGCATTACTGGGTCTATTGTGACCAAACACCACAATTTTTGTTTTCTCAATGTTTACAGTAATATCCCATAAGGCCATAAAGGATCCAAGCTTGTCCATTTTGGACTGCAGATCAGCCGCACTTGTCGATAATAGTACAATATCATCAGCATATGCCAGGCAGTGAACAAGTTCATCCCATATTTTTGGGGAGAGCTCACTGTCCAGTCCTAGCAACAAATCATTAATGAAGATATTAAATAAAATAGGGCTGAAAACGTTTCCTTGGTGTACACCTCTACCAATTGGAAATGGGTCACTCATACATGACCCAGTTTTAACTCTAGACTGGCTGTGGCAATATAAGCTTTTAATAAGATCATATAGTTTGCCTGATATCCCTGCTCTCTGCAGCTTAAGGAACAGGCCATCGTGCCACACCGAGTCAAAAGCTTTGTGGAAGTCTACGAAGCAGGCGTATAGCTTCCTTTTTCCCTTTGTATGTTTATCAATCAGAGACTTGAGAACAAATAGATGATCAGCAGTTCTGCTACCCTTCTTAAACCCAATCTGAGATTTGGATAATAAGCCTTTCTGTTCAACGAAGTTAATTAAACGGTTATTTATCACCGTACTAAAAACCTTTCCCAGGCAACTGTTGAGAGTTATACCCCTATAATTGTTGGGCTCAAGTGGATTTCCAGTTTTGTGCAGAGGGACAATCATACCCTCTGACCAGGCATTGGGAAATGAACCTGCTAACAGAATTTTGTTGAAGAGGATCACCAAGATTTCTTCAATAAATGGGTAGGCTGTTTTTATCATTTCATTACGGAGACTGTCGGAACCACACGCCTTATTATTTTTTAGCATTTTAACTGCTATATTAATTTCTTTTTCAGTCATAGGGCAGTTAAGTTCAGTAGCCTGATTTTGTAACCTCAAAAACTCTGTTTCTGACTGGACTTCCTCAATTCTGGATTTGTCCATTCGATCTCCAGGAGCGTGGAGGTTTTTATAGTGATTATACCAATCATTTATAGGAATTCTTTCGCAAGTCTTGGTATTAGAGTTCTCTTGTTTCAATTTTTTTATAATATCCCAAACCGATTTGGGGTCATTGTCAGAGATATCGTTCAACTCATTTATAAGGCTCTGCCTATAAGCATGTTTTCGTGATCTGGTTCTCGACCTGTATTCTCTCTGCTTAACAAAATATGCATTCTTTTTGTTAACATTTGTGTTATCTCTATTGTAGGCATTGTTTAGACTGGCCATTTCCTTATGCAAAGTATGGCAATCTTTGTCATACCAGGGTTTACTTGTCGTTTTCTTAGAGTTAGCTAGTTTGCTGCGTGTTTTCTTTAAACTGTTGTCTGCAGCATCAGACAAAAGATTAGATACGGAGCTGATACATTTGTTTAAATCAGTGTTCGAGCTGTATAAGTTTTCTTTTATACCACTAGAACGTGCGGCACAAAGACATCTTTGTCATCTTTGTCTCCTGGGGACCATATATACTTGGGCGGCAGTGGATGGGCTCCACTAACGCCAGCTTTAGTTGTGTTATTATTTATGAGCTCGTCCCTCCATAAACCAGTCTTAATGACCATGGAGATAGGACAGTGGTCAGAGACACACGGCAGTGGATATGCTCTCATATCTAAAATGAGCGGAAACATACTCGCACTAACAATAAAATAGTCAACTACACGATTAATTACCCCAAGACTTAATGCAGGTGAACTCCCCAAACAAATCACCTGGTGATCTACCATTCATAATTCTGATCTGGTTAGATCTACAAATGTCTAGCAGTCTTCTGCCCATCGGCAACACAGTACTATCCATAGAGTTTCTGTTCTGCGCACTGTCACATGTATAGTGAGTGGGGAGGGGTACATGCTCAGTGTCATCATCATCAGTTAAATAGTCGCACAAATTCCCAGTCCTGGCATTCAGGTCGCCACACAGAGCTACCTCCCCTTTTCCACTAAAATAGATAATCTCATTGTCCAGTTGATCAAACAGATCAGATGTGTGCTGTTTACCGAAACTGCTATTGTCGGGTGGTATGTAAGCCACACAAAGGAAAATATCATTATGCATTTTGAAAAATTTACGGCAGAGTTTTATCCACAACGTGGACGGACTAGATGGGGAAGTGACCGAAATCACTCCGTGCGCGATATCCTGTTTTACCAGGAGTGCTAGACCTCCAGATGACCGTTTAGCTTTCACATGTCTAGGTCTGTCTTTTCTCCCCTTTAGCACGACACCTGGTAGGGAGATGTCAACGCTGTTATCAGCATGCGTTTCTGTTAAGCCAATAAAATGTCAAACTCACAGAGCATATCGATAACGGAACTATCAAGTAGTTTATGTTGCCTTGAACCATGCAACAAATGTATTAGGCCATTTGTATTCCAGGAACAAATGTTAACAAGGTTTCTTTTAGCACTAGGCATCATGAATTAAAGTATTCATATAAGTGAGCCAAAAATAGCGCCTGAACTGGTACCACTATAAAGTGGTGCAAATATATTACTAGAGCACTAGTTGTGACATTTACTCATGTCTGCAATTCTTGCATCAAATAACGGGCTTTATTCCCAGTTACGACAGTCTGATGAGAGTTCGTAGTTGTAGTGCATATTATCATACTCGTACGCAGGTTTCTCATAGCTGTCATATATGTAGTCGTTTTCGTCGTAGTCTCTCCGCGTTGGACTGTCAACTGATGGGAAATTACGCCAAGGTTGCGGTTCGTAATTCGGTCTTCCCTGGTTGGAATATCCGGTATCTTCAATCTGTTCCCTGGAGCGATAATTGTTGGGACGGTTGTAACGCGGACGTGACTGGTGTGATGGTTTAGCATAGTAACCACGGCTGAAAGACGTGCCTATATTGTTAGAAGAGATTTGCTGATACTGCTTGTGTTTTGGGTAGGTTTGTTGACGCTGTTTCCCAGATCGATAGGAAACAGATCGTACATGTGAACCTTGAAGTGTTCCCAGAGAAGACTAGATGAGGTCATCTGTGACACCATGAGTATTAAAGGAAACACATAATCATTCGGATGCTCACTTGAGACAGGTCATGTAAAAACACCCAATACTGAACCCACTCCCAATGCGCTACACTGATCCTCCGTATTAACTATATTGGTGTTCTCTAAGACCGCTTGCTGCTCTGTAGCACGAAACACACACTACCATTATGCTTTGGTGCCCTATGAAATCACGTTGACGCTCTATTACACCAGAGTATTGCTTAATAACACTACATTGATGTTTTGTACGCTGTTTGCGTTGTGTATCATCACAGGAAGTGACATCTTTACCGGAAGTAACGTCATCACGGGAGGTGACGTCATCGGACGTCTCTGCGTTCACTTGATGGTGCCGCCGATAGCCTACATCGTCGCAAGTGACGTCATCGCCGGAAGGGACGCCGCACACGCCTGTCGGTACACACTACGAGCTATGGGGTACAGGGAGTACCACCAGGCGTGTGCGCTTGCGTGCCATGACGCCCCTGCCGGCGATGATGTCACTTCCGACGATGTAGGGTATCGGCGGCATCACCAGGTGAACGCAGAGACGTGCGATGACGTCACTTCCCGTGATGACGTCACTTCTGGTAATGACGTCATTTCCTGTGATGATACACAACGCAAACAGTGTACAAAACATCAATGTAGTGTTACTAAGCAACACTCTGATGTAATAGAGCGTCAACGTGATTTCATAGGGCATCAAAGCAGCATGGTAGTGTTTGATAGCGTGTATTCGTTCTACAGAGCAGCAAGCGGTCTTAGAGAAAATCAATATAGTTAATACAGAGAATCAGTCTAGTGCATTGAGAGTAGGTTCATTATTGGGTGTTTCTACATAACGTGTCTCAAGTGCGCATCCGAGCGATTATGTGCTTTCTTTAATACTCATGGTGTCACAGATGACTTCATCTAGTCTTCTCTGAGAACACTTCATGGTTCACATGTACGTCCATGGGACATATATCCACCCCTATAGGCTTGTGTATAGGGGTATACATGTCTCAAGTGCGCATCCAAACCTAGGCTGTACAGGCCGGGGGTGCGTTGATTGGTTGACAGAACAACGCGTAAGAGATTTTGTGGGGTGAGGGCTTATAAAAGTGGTGGTATATCGAAGTTTTCAGCATTCCCTGATACGCAGCCGACATGTTCTCTTGTACGACCTGCTCGTCTAAATAATTTAATGGCATCAGACTACAATTAATCACTTCCGGGTCAGTAGCCACGACCTACATTGTTTAGAAATTTGAGATCAGATCTTTATGGATTTTATGAGCTGCGATTTTTCAGCATTTCTGATAATCTGATATTTCAACTTGCAGATGAGGCTTCAAACTGTACTTCCTGGTGTTGATTTGGGCCATTTTGGGAAAAGCATGGTGGATGGAGACATGATCAGTGAAGGGTGAGAAGGCTCCCTGTTTACAAATTGAATGACATTCTGTAGCACCAATCAGCTGTCAGTGGCGCCAATTTGAAATTTCCATGGTCAACATCTGTCAAGACTTCCACTGGTAATGTCCCACAAGGTAAATATTGACATGCCAGGTGGATTTATGCATTGTGAATTTTCTGGATTTTTGCCGATTTTTAACGCTAATACATAACAAGTAACGGAATTAATAGTAGACTGGTGCCTGTCACCTGACATTTTCACATTTCACCAGAGAACTTTAAATCGTCACTGCGGCTACAGTTTTGACTTGATCACCCCAATTTTTCCCAGGCTGACTCATGAACAACGTACAAATATGAGGGTTGTTTCAAATTTATGTTATTAAATTATTAATAAAATAAAATAAATTTTTTAATTAATTTTAATCAATTTTTAATTAATTTTAATCAATTTTTTAATTATTAATTTTTTTTTCTTGCTAACTGTGGTTGAAATAAACATCATACTGATAATGCTGGGTAACATCTCTTGTATTGTTATGCCATTTCTGCGACAAAATTGAGACCTTTTTGGAGCAAATATAGGCAAAAAATGAGTGATTTGTCAGTTCTAGGGCCAAATATTCAATGCCAAAAATGACGAGGTTCACTTAACACAGCTGGTAATTATGAGCATATTAACTTTCAAGATACAATAAAATGTAAATGGAAGAAAGGAAATTCACATAGATACAATTACATGCTTTTTTTTTAAATCTAGACCTCAGTTCAGATGTTCAATGCTTCAATCATTTATGCATAAATTCACTTTATATCAGTCTAAAACCACATGAAATTAATAATAATCATATCACCTGTAAAAACTCAGATGTTTGTTCCACACACAAAGAATTTCCAAAATGCCTTTTGCATTTGTAACTTTAATGAGACAAATAAAATCTGATTAACTGAGTGAACAATTAATCTGACTGTTGATGGTTTCACATTTTTGTGTGTCTATTGTCAGTCACATTTGCATCATAGCAAATACTTTATCTTCATTCCATTTCGACTATCTCCAGGATTATAATTTTGTAATTTTCTTTCATATTCATATCAGAGATCTTGTGGGTAGCAAGGAACATGGATTACAGGCACCGAATATTAGCAAGCCCCCTACCCCCACCCACCCCACACACACACATCAAATAGGTTCTCTGAGAATTTCGCACAGTGTGACTCGGAGGTATGGCCTCCAACTCTGTTGGAAGATAGGCCTTGCTCTCTGTTAAGTTGCCACTTTAATGTTTCACCAAACAGTTAACAGTTTAAATGAGGCAACTTTCAGCTGTCATCTTTCATGGTTGTTAATGTAGCAGATATCAGCAAATGACCATCAGATATGGTGTCATTAAATTTTATTCCTTTTTTTCTTCTATGTTGTGTTTTGACAAGTGTTGCCTGTTTGCAGACATTGCATTCATGGACTTGAAATCTGACACAGAATATATTCCTCAATGTTATTTAGGAGTTTTCTCAGTAATAATAACTGTTTACAAGTAATATGTGCATCTTTCTAATTACTGCCAGCAAGATCTTGATGAGATGTAGATCCATCCAATTGAACTGACATATATTCTCTATATGGGAGTTGTGTATACCATAAACACCTCTGTGTTATATTTTGGTATGTGTTGTGTACACATTTGTGTATATTGCTGTCACTTATTACAGGATTAAACATGTCTTTGATCTTTGTATCAACATCAAATTTTAATCCCATTTGATAGATTACTGGGATGACCCACTGATTACATGGAGAAGTTAACCACTGCCATGAAGGAAATTTTTGCCAAATGTAGCCTAAATGAGCAGCTTGAAAACAAATTATGTTTTGACACATTTTGAATTTAAGTTTTCTTTATTTTTAAACTTTAATTTGAATAATTTCATAAAAAATGAATTAAAATAATAAAAAAATAATTAAAAATAGTGTTTAACATATCTAGTTAATCCTTTATACTCCTTTTTATAGGCAGAAGGATTGTCGACTTGGTGCTTTTTACCGATGGAAAAATATGTACAGGTTAGTGAGATATTGTACTTTTTACTTGTACCTCAGTCTTAAGGCATATGGGGCAAATCGAGGGGAAATATAAAGGGGGTACCCTTGGTATATAGGCTGTAACATCTATATCTGTGCATAGTTTTATCTGTGCCTTCTCAAGATAGTTTGGGGATGGGTATGGTTTGTTCAGATGAGAGCATTCCTTATTTTAACAATGGTTTCATTCCTGACAGGCATCAGACTACAATTAATCACTTCCGGGTCAGTAGCCACGACCTACATTGTTTAGAAATTTGAGAGCAGATCTTTATGAATTTTATGAGCTGCGATTTTTCAGCATTTCTGATACATCTGATATTTCAACTTGCAGATGAGGCTTCAAACTGTACTTCCTGGTGTTGATTTGGGCCATTTTGGGAAAAGCATGGTGGATGGAGACATGATCAGTGAAGGGTGAGAAGGCTCCCTGTTTACAAATTGAATGACATTCTGTAGCACCAATCAGCTGTCAGTGGCGCCAATTTGAAATTTCCATGGTCAACATCTGTCAAGACTTCCACTGGTAATGTCCCACAAGGTAAATATTGACATGCCAGGTGGATTTATGCATTGTGAATTTTCTGGATTTTTGCCGATTTTTAACGCTAATACATAACAAGTAACGGAATTAATAGTAGACTGGTGCCTAATACGCACGAAGCCTCCGCCCACAATGCCTTGCAGTATACTTGTAAAACCTGATCACATGCTGATCTACACTGATCCTCCGTATTAACTATATTGGTGTTCTCTAAGACCGCTTGCTGCTCTGTAGCACGAAACACACACTACCATTATGCTTTGGTGCCCTATGAAATCACGTTGACGCTCTATTACACCAGAGTGTTGCTTAATAACACTACATTGATGTTTTGTACGCTGTTTGCGTTGTATATCATCACAGGAAGTGACATCTTTACCGGAAGTAACGTCATCACGGGAGGTGACGTCATCGGACGTCTCTGCGTTCACTTGATGGTGCCGCCAATAGCCTACATCGTCGCAAGTGACGTCATCGCCGGAAGGGACGCCGCACACGCCTGTCGGTACACACTACGAGCTATGGGGTATAGGGAGTACCACCAGGCGTGTGCGCTTGCGTGCCATGACGCCCCTGCCGGCGATGACGTCACTTCCGACGATGTAGGGTATCGGCGGCATCACCAGGTGAACGCAGAGACGTGCGATGACGTCACTTCCCGTGATGATACACAACGCAAACAGTGTACAAAACATCAATGTAGTGTTACTAAGCAACACTCTGGTGTCACAGGGCATCAAAGCAGCATGGTAGTGTTTGATAGCGTGTGTTTCGTTCTACAGAGCAGCAAGCGGTCTTAGAAAAAATCAATATAGTTAATACAGAGAATCAGTCTAGTGCATTGAGAGTAGGTTCATTATTGGGTGTTTCTACATAACGTGTCTCAAGTGCACATCCGAGCGATTATGTGCTTTCTTTAATACTCATGGTGTCACAGATGACTTCATCTAGTCTTCTCTGAGAACACTTCAAGGTTGACATGTACGTCCATGGGACATATATCCACCCCTATAGGCTTGTGTATAGGGGTACACATGTCTCAAGTGCGCATCCAAACCTAGGCTGTATAGGCCGGGGGTGCGTTGATTGGTTGACAGAACAACGCGTAAGAGATTTTGTGGGGTGAG